>SJYV01005445.1:1202144-1256641 GCA_006410875.1 Neotragus pygmaeus | reverse complement strand
GCCAGCTCTTTTGATAGGGAAATATTTACCTTCTTCAGAAGCAGTTTATGTTCTGGGAGTCTCCTATTATTAGAGGAGAGAGTTAATTATAAATATTAAATATTTTGTATATTAGTATGTAAAATTTCTATTTTGTAGGTAGTAACTGATCTCTGGCATTACCTAACTCCAACCAACTCTGACAAAGACTAAGAGATCATGTGTACAGTAGTCTTTAAATGTCTTTTAATTCAAATAATAAAATATATATTGCCATTTACTGTGAATGACACCCTGTGCCATATGCCATACTCTTTAAAGAAGTAAGTAGGCTGCTAAACTCTTACAAAGGGAACAGTGGTGTTGAAAATGCAGACTGGACTACAAGGGAAGTAAAAGCTAGAAAAACATAGCCTGTAGCCAACTGTATCTAATTTTAATGGGTTTAAAACTACAATGATAATTGGTATTTGAACTCATAATTTCAGTTCATTTATTTTTTGTGAATTCAAAAATAGCAACCTGTTATTAAAGAAGTTACTTGAATTTTTAAAAAACCTTTCTCTAGAAAATGGAGAAGTTCGCTAATGAATGTTGTGATACTTTGGAGAAATGCTGGCTACATGCCAATCGGGTGATTTTTCTCAGGATAAATTATCTTTGTGGGTTAGTTGTTAGGTCAAGTGTAACATTTTTAACCCTTCTGCAGGCTACTTTCCATTGGCAGTTATTTTTACGGAGACTTACGGGCTCTCTTAAAAGTCAGTTCGGATTCTGTGGCCGTGTTTTCTGTGAGGTCAGAATCTCTGGGACTTGGCTAGACTCTTGGCTTTTAAAGAACAGGGTCCATTCAGGCGGCCTTAAGTTAAGAGGAGTGCAGGGATTCTGAGCTTTGTCTCTGTCGACACTGTGGGCTGGATAATTCTCTGCTGTGGGGTGGTCCTGTGCACTGTAGAATGTTTAGCAGCATCCCTGGGCTCTCAACTAGATGCTAGTTGCACTCCGCTTCTAGAATACAAAACATGTTTCAACATTGCCAGATGTTCCGCAGGGGTCGAAATCACTGCCAGTGATTGCAGGATGCGATTGTGTGCTCAGTCCTGTCCGATTCTGCGCAGCTCCATGGACTGTGGCCCGCCAGGCTCCTCTGTTCATGGGCTTCTCCAGGCAAGACGACTGGAGTGGGTTGGGTTTTCCTCCTCCAGGGGAATCTTCCTGACCCAGGGATCAAACCCGCAGCTCCTGCGACTCATGCATTGCAGGTGGATTCTTTACCGCTGAGCCGTCTGGATACCCAGTGAGTAAGAAAGGCAGGAATATCAGCTCCACAGCAGGCTCCTCTAGAAGAACAGGAGATGGAAGGTGGTCAGAGCAGGCAGGACGTGTTGGCAGTGTCTTCCTCTCATCTGGAGGTGGCCAGGGCAGCACCCTCTGAGCTTTAAGCCTTCCGTCTCTGCCTCTGCTGCTCCTGTCCCGGTGGCTCTCTTCTCTCCCCTTTGTGGTAAAAGAGAGACAGTGTTGCCCCAGGTCGACCCCTTCTTTGTGTTTGATTATAGCATTGTTCGGAGAAGGCAATGGCACCTCACTCCAGTACTCTTGCCTGGAAAATCCCATGGGCAGAGGAGCCTGGTAGGCTGCAGTTCATGGGGTTGCTAAGAGATGGACACGACTGAGCGTCTTCACTTTTCACTTTCATGCATTGGAGAAGGAAATGGCAACCCACTCCAAGGTTCTTGCCTGGAGAATCCCATGGACGGGGGAGCCTGGTGGGCTGCCGTCTATGGGGTCGCACAGAGTCGGACATGATGAAGTGACTTAGCAATAGTATTGTTATTATTATTAAAATCATATATAAATATGACAACAAACAAACATTTGTATGGCACACAATGTCTCCCCCCAAAGGAGTCTGCTGTTACTAGTTTGTTGTGTATCTTCCCAATACAAACTGATATACACCATTCTTTTTCAAGGCTATAGAGTAATCTGTTGTGTAAATATACCACGATGTATACAATAAGAAGAGAGATCACTTTAAAAAGTTTAGACATCGCTTCCTAGTTCTTTTCCTATTTCCTGAAGGAAGATTGCTTTGATTTGTACTTTTATTCTACACAGCCTGATGCTGTACATGTGGCAGCTTAATAAATACTCATTGATGAAAGGTATTCAGTTCAGTTCAGTCACTCAGTCGTGTCCGACTCTTTGCCACCCCATGAACTGCAGCACACCAGGCCTCCCTATCCATCACCAACTCTTGGAGTTTACCCAAACCCATGTCCATTGGGTTGATGATGCCATCCAACCATCTCATCCTTTGTCATCCCCTTCTCCTCCTGCCTTCAATCTTTTCCAGCATCAGGGTCTTTTCAAATGAATCAGCTTTTTACATCAGGTGGCCAAAGTATTGAACTTTCAGCTTCAACATCAGCTTCCTTCCAGTGAACACCCAGGACTGATCTCCTTGAGGATGGACTGGTTGGATCTCCTTGCAGTCCAAGGGACTCTCAAGAGTCTTCTCCAACACCACAGTTCAAAAGCATCAATTCTTCGGTGCTCAGCTCTCTTTATAGTCCAACTCTCACATCCATACATGACTACTGGAAAAACCATAGCCTTGACTAGACGGACCTTTGTTGGCAAAGTAATGTCTCTGCTTTTGAATATGCTATCTAGGTTGTCATAACTTTCCTTCCAAGGAGTGAGCGTCTTTTAATTTAATGGCTGCAGTCACCATCTGCAGTGATTTTGGAGCCCCCCCAAAGTAAAGTCTGCCACTGTTTCCACTGTTTCCCCATCTATTTNCTCCTTTAGGATGGACTGGTTGGATCTCCTTGCAGTCCAAGGGACGCTCAAGAGTCTTCTCCAACACCACAGTTCAAAAGCATCAATTCTTCGGCATTCAGCTTTCTTCACAGTCCAACTTTCACATCCATACATGACCGAAAAGCTAGAAAAACCCTAGCCTTGACTAGATGGACCTTTGTTGGCAAAGTAGTCTCTGCTTTTGGGAATATGCTATCTAGGTTGGTCATTACTTTCCTTCCAAGGAGTAAGTGTCTTTTAATTTCATGGCTGCACTCATCATCTGCAGTGATTTTGGAGCCCCCCAAAATAAAGTCTGACACTGTTTCCACTCTTTCCCCATCTATTTCTCATGAAGTGATGGGACAAAATGCCATGATCTTCATTTTCTGAATGTTGAGCTTTAAGCCAATTTTTTCACTCTCCTCTTTCACTTTCATCAAGAGGCTCTTTAGTTCCTCTTCACTTTCTGCCATAAGGGTGGTGTCATCTGCATATCTGAGGTTATTGATATTTCTCCTGGCAATCTTGATTCCAGCTTGTGCTTCTTCCAGCCCAGCATTTCTCATGATGTGCTCTGCATATAAGGTAAATAAGCAGGGTGACAATATACAGCCTTACCCTATTAGCCACTGTGTATTTTGCAAGTAAAAGTAAAGCTATGTGCCCAAGCTCTGGAGAAGACTGAGACGCTCAAATCTGGGAGAGAGACCCACACAACGGCGGAGAAGACGTGGGGAGATGGCCGTGACAGCGGCTCCTCGGGGCCTGAAGGCTTTCCTGACGTCTTCTGTTTTCAGAGGTGTCTTTTGAGAATGAGAATTTTAATTCTGTCCCCTGCAATCCATTGATGGCAAGTTACACAACAAATACAATTCACTTTTTTTGAAATTCACTGTAGGGTGAGTTTGCCTAGAACACTGGCTCAAAGAGCAGTGCCTTTCCCTCTCTTATCAGGAAAGTACAGGATATTCCAAGGAGGGGCCATGACATTTTTCTCAATTATCTACAGCAGGCTGTCCAACAGAACTTTATGTGGTGATGGAAATGTTCTACACCTGATCTGCCCAATGCAATGGCCACTAATCACATGTGGCAAGTCTGACTAAGGAAATGAACTTCTAATTTAACCTGATTTAGTTGAACTTAAATGTAAATAGCGATATGTGACAAGTGGCTGCCACAGTGCACAGCGCAGATCCAGGGGCTCTGAGGATGTGCACTTTCTTGAGTCTCTTCTAGGGTTTCGTCATCTTTGTCTATAATTTGGCTCGACCTTGGAGCAAAGTGCCCAAGGTGCAGGCCCCTGCCACCTCCTCCTATATCCCTGCTCATCTATCCCAGCCCTAAGGGATCCATAAGCCAAGTCTTTCCCCAAATGCTGAGCTAGAGGTCTTGTCGAGCCCAAGGGAAGGATCCCTTTTGCTTCACACCACTCCATCAGCTCCCCCAATTTACCCAAGTAATCCAGTGCATTCGCTGCACTTCTGAAAGCTTAGGATGACCCCATTGCTAAGCTCACGCCTTTAGGACCAGAGGGGAGGCTGCTGGACGGGACACACATTTTGGGTCATTTTGCGCCCGCTGGGCCGAGTGTGCAGAGGCAGCCTCATCACAATGACCTGCTTTTCCTGGCTAAAGGGCTTGGAGACACAGTGCTGGCCGGGCCTGTGTAATCTATTCATCTCCTTCCAAGGCGGGCTCTGTGAGCTCATTCATGGAGGATGGGCAGAGGAAGCTGGGGAGGGAAGCCAATACACAAACAACACAAACAAGGCTGGGCAGCCCCTGTTTCGGGGTGGGCGCAGAGGCGGGAAGACGCATGGGGGGATGAAGCCCTGGGGCTTGCCTGGGGGGATCCGGCCGGGAAGGAGACTGGGGCTTCCACTGAGGCTTCTCCCAGTCCCTCCCGCAGCCCCACCTTGGTCTCGGCTCTGGAGCCCCAGCGTGGTCAGCTCTCGTCTCTGGCCATTCAGCTGGCTCCTTGGGAAAGGAGGTGATGGGTGAGAGGAGGCCAGACTGGCAGCAGGAAGGAGAGGACTGGCCGCGTGGAGCTGCTCTGCGGAGTCTGCTCCTGTCCCGTCCTCTGCCCCATCCCCACCACCACAGACAGGCGTGCAGGGCTCCCCGGGTCCCAGGGACAGTACCCCATGCGGAAGCCTGCTTCTGAACTCCAGCCACAGAATCAGACGGGCCCAGGCACTTGGCTTCAGAGTGCGATTTGCATGTGATTTGCATACATCTGCAACCACCCCACCCCACCCCAATTCCAGATGCTTTCAGGTCAAAGGATGTGAAACAAAATAAAATAAATTAATCAGTACAGCCTCCCGGAGCCTGATAGCCAGGGCCCGACACCCGTAAGAGACATAAGTGATTTTTAAAGCAGTCGATAGGATCACAAGCCGAGATGGAGGTGGGGTGTGTGTGGTAAACGGAGTTGGGGGTGCCCAGCATTGGGGTAGAGAGGGGGAAGGGGGGTGTCTCCATCTGCACTGGAACCTGGGCATCCCTGGTTTTCAGAGTGTGTACAGGTGAGCCACATGGGAGGCTGCTTGTGGTTCCCCACACCTGGGCCTGGCACTGCCGTTGGCCGCACCCTGGCAGCCACCTCTGCAGGGAGATTTTCACCACTGATGCAGGAACATTCGATTTCAAACAAGAGCGAAGATAGCTGCTCCAAGGGATGGGGGAGCAATGAGATGCCTACTGGCATTTTCCTGTTTCCAAGACGCCTCCCGTCTTCACCCCTATTGTTCCCATTGGGTCTTCGCATTTCTCTCTGCCAGCCAGGCAGGCCTCTCGCTACCCTTCACTCCATGAAGGGTCGGGGCAGAGACGCAGTGCCATCGTCGGCAGCGAGCGGAGTTAATTCATCGTAGCCCTCTGCCAGGTGCTAATGAGACGCTCACAGCGCCTGTCAGCCAAGCGGTTCCCGTATCATGTAAACACGCCTCTTAGTGATGCGGTTCGCGGCACTATTTAACATTTATGCCTTGACTTTCTCTAGGCCCCAGCGATCTCTCCAGGAAGGAAACCTCACCTGAAGCTGGGGCTCTCTGGGGAATCAAATGTCAGATTCACACCTGTGGGTTCCGGGAGGCTGTGAGCTTGGGTGGAGGGTCCTCGGAGTGATTCTAAATGGGAGAGGGCTACAAGGCTAAGATGGAGAACAATGATGTTGCTTAAAAGGAACCCAGGTCACAGCACCCAGCGTAACCACAGCGATCGGAAAATGATGACTCAAAGGCAGACAATGCAAGAAGGCACAGTAAGGAGAGGATGATTCAAAGCAAGGCTGGACCGACAGCAAGGAGGCTAGGCGCCGAGTTCTGAGTGACGGCTCGATGGTGAGGACTCCCCAGCAGGATCCTCTGACGCTGGGTTTCCTTGCACCGCACCGCGGGTGTGGCGGTAGCTTGAAGGAGCTCAAGAACCATTTCCAGATGCCTGATCACCAAGCAGTGCCCACCCAGCCCCCACCTCCCACCCCCTCTCCGCGCCACAACCCCTACCTCCAGAGCAATTCCCCTTGACTGTATCACCCATTGGTTTCAGTTTGAAGAAAGGGCAACAGAACTTAGCAGAGGTTGGAGAAGGGTCAGGTTTTGATCAGCGGCTGGCAAACTATGGCCGGTGGACCAACGTAGCCTACAGCCTGTTTTTGTGTGACCCATGAGCCCAGAGTGGTGTTTTACCTTTTTCAATGGTTGCAAAAATAAAAAAGGAGGAGACTGTGTGACACGTGAAAATTACACGAAATTCAAGTGTCCGTAAGTAACATTTTACGGGAATGCTGCCATGCCGTTCCATCGACATGCTGTCTCTGGCTGCTTCTGCACTGGAGCAAGAACTGGGTGGTTGCAACAGAAACCGTACGGCCCCAGAGAGGAAAATGTTTACTATCTGGGCTTCACCGGAGGATTTGCCAACCCCTGTTGTAGCTCATAGAAGGGGAGCTCTCCACCCAACCTAAGATGGCGGCACCCTGTTCTATGTACAGCTGGGTGCCACATGGCAAGTCAACGCCAACTCGAGCTTCTCCGGAGCCCAGCCAGCCTCGACTTCCTCATGGCAAAGCGAGACCAGGCCGGGATGCCCGCCATGCACACAGATATGTGTCTCAGTGGTTACAAAGGCCAACACTTGCTCCCAAGACCCCAAGCTGGTTCTCCTGTTGCCAACACCAGGGCCCTGGGCAGATGGGCATCTGCTCATCTTTATCAACATCCCTTCTCAGATCTCCTTAGACCTTGGGGTGCCAGACACCAGTCCTATGTGTAATCAGATTAGAAGGCAGACTACATCTGTAATTTGATTTTTAAGAAGGCAGGAAGCTGTCCTATTCTCTCTCCTCTGCCAAAAGCATTACCCAAATCCTCGTGCCCCAAATTTCACCCTTCAGCGTTCTTTAATCACACTGCAGTCAGTGCGTTCGGTGTTAGTAACTAATACTCGGCTCGCAGAGGGTTTCCTGGGCGTAAGGGCACGTTAGGAACATCAAAGATGCCAGGACAAGATAGACTCTGAAGTCAGAAGGGAAGACTGGGCAGAGAGATCCTTACGGAGGGATTCAGCAGAGGGCGAGGGTCAGGCAGAGGGCTCAGGACACCTCAGGGCTGGTGAGGGCTGAGGGCACCGCCGATCCCGCGAGGGTCTTCAGAGAGGCTCTGGGGACTCCACCCCCATCCTGGTCCGAGGCACGGGGCGGGGCGGGCCGCGGAGGGGACTTACCCGGTACCACACGATCTCACGCATGCGGCCATCGGTCTTGAAGTTACACTTCAAGGTCACGGCATCACCAGCCACCACGGGCGGGAGAGGCTCAATGTTGACAGTCAAGTAGCCTGTGGAGGAAGGGGGAGAGCGTGGTGAGTGTGTGGGCTGAGCCGGAGGGCTGGCGCCCGGGTTGGGTGAGGGGGCCTCCCCGGCTGCAGGTGGCGCTGTCTGCACTGGAGTCCACGGGAGAGGGGACGTGAGTGGCGCTCGCCCACCTCACTTCCTCCTCACTGGTGCCTCCCTTTTTGAGAACCTCCCTGGCCCTCGGGGATCCCATCAACCCTGCAGACGCTCCTTGGGATGAACTGTCCCGTGAAAGCGGGCCCTGCTGACTCCTGGAGGAAGCGCTTCAGTGTATTTCTGTCAGATGTCCCAGACCTTCCATCCCACACCACTCCTCCCCACTTCTTTTAGAAAGCTGAAACGTGCGTCAGCTCTGTAGGAAATGAACAGGCTGAAATACATTTCCAAGGGCTTCCATGGGGCTCCAATGGTAAAGAATCTGCCTGCAATGCAGGAGACCCAGGTTCGACTTCTGGGTTGGGAAGATCCCATGGAGAAGAGAATGGCTACCCACTCCAATATTCTTGCCTGGAGAATCCCATGGACAGAGGAGCCTGGCAGGCTACAGTCCACAGGGTCGCAATGGGTCAGACAAGCAGCTAACACTAGTGTTTCCAAACCTATTTGAATAGGGGTCCCTTAGCCAGCTCTTAAACCCCCTCAGCATCCCATGCACCCGGACCCTGGAATGCCGATTTGGTGTTCTAGGCACTTCTGCATTTCCAGCCTCAGAAAATTTCTCCTCATGAGAGAGGACCAGAGACCTGGGAAGCTGCTGCTTTGCTTCCTGAACCCCCAACCCCCATCACACACACCTTGCAACCCTGGGCCATGGTGGGGGTGGGGGTGGTGGGAGTGTGACGGGCTGACGGCCCGGGAAGGAGTCTCGATTGTCCGCGAGCACAGATGGTGTTTCTCACACACTAGCTGTCCCCGGAATCCCTGCCCAGCTCCCAGGGGCAGGGGCTCTTCTCCTGATAGACACAACCGGCAACACTGATGCCTCCTCACCAAAGTCCAGCCTGCTGAGTCCTNAGTCTCGATTGTCCGCAAGCACAGATGGTGTTTCTCACACACTAGCTGTCCCCGGAATCCCTGCCCAGCTCCCAGGGGCAGGGGCTCTTCTCCTGATAGACACAACCGGCAACACTGATGCCTCCTCACCAAAGTCCAGCCTGCTGAGTCCTCTGGCCCACCCCTCTGTCTCCCAAAGCCCCATCCTGAGGGCAAGGAACCCACTCCAGCTTGGCGGGGGATCTCATTCTTGGGCTGATCATCCAGGCTCATGGGATTGGCTTCCTGCCGGTTGATATCCAACCATTGATCTAATGGATCAATCCAGTCCGATTGTCTTAATGAGAAAACTAGCCAGAATGGGCTCAGGGATTTCAATTGTGCAGACAACCTGAGCAGATGTGGCCCAGGGGTCTGACCCCTGCCTGGAAGTTAATGGTTACAACATTCTGCAGAAAAAAAAAGAATCGACCTCGAGGGGATCAATTTGGAAGCTGGAGGCAGACTCGACCGGTGTGGTCCAAAGCTTCAGTTCCCAATGCCCAGGGCAAGGGAGTGAAGTTGGGGCTCACCCCAGGTGGCCTCTAACTTAGACCAAAGGTCAGGCTCGCAGGGAGCCTCAGGGAACACATGACCCATGAGAGCAGTGACCAAGCTAACTGGAAGGAGGGCCCGTCTACTGTCCCCTTCTCTCCTCATTTATTCTGCCCCAGATTGTGCTCCCACCTGCTCTGAGCAGGCCCTGGGCCATACTCAGGAAGCAGAGTGGCTTGAGCATTGCCTTGCTCTCTGGGAATGGACAGTGGAGGGGCAGATTCACAGCACGACCCCACTGGACCAGGGGGATGACAGGTGGCCGTGAGGGGGAGGGGAGGGGAGAGGGGAACCCTGACCAAGCCTGGATGCTCAGCAACGCCCCCAAGCCCCGCGGGTGCCAAACCATGAAAAAGAAGGAGGCCGCCTGCCGGAGGATGACCCCAAGGGGAGGGAGGGCCCTGGCGCAAGCCAAGTGTGATACAGTAGGAGTGGTTCCCATCTCCATGGCACCCGCTCTGTGCCAGCCACCGGACTCTGCGCTTAATACACACTCACTCACTCAATTGTCATGACGATCCTAGGAGAGAGGAGCTAGGATTAGTCTGACTTCCCACACAGAAACAGAGGCTAAGTAACCTGCCGAGTAACGTAGCTATAAGTGGCAGAGCTGGGATTCAGACCCAGACCTTCTGATTTTATTATGGCTGCCATTCTGCCATGCTACACGCAGCTAATGATGGACGCAGTGAGGGCGGGCCAGCAAACACTTCCCATCCAACATGACAGCAAGGCTGTGTTGCTGGGGGGAGGGCGTGCGACAGGAGAGCAGGACCTGACCTGCTTCTGCATGGGCCCAGCCTGACCCCACACCCACCATTCCCGTAGGGCTGCCTTCACCCTGGGTGCGGGGCATGTCTCACTTTTGGAACTACAATTGAGATGAGCCTCATTTTTCCAGATGGCTGAGGAGCTCAAGACAAGAGAATGGTCCTTCCCTCTGGAAGGAGACAGAAAGGACAGATTCTTAGATGCATAAATCTTCCAGCCAGCCCAGGGTGGGTACAGATGGTGTATGCGTGTGAGGTGGGCCGCTGGGGGGATGCCAGCTTGCAGGGTAACCATCTCCTGGCGAGCCCTGAGGGAATCACAGGTGTGAGTCCAGCTGGCATTGGAGAAAATGGTGGAAGCTCTGGTTTTTATTGAGAATCTATTCACTTCCAGTCAATCCTAAAGGAGATCAACCTTGAATATTCATGGGAAGGACTGATGCTGAAGCTGAAGCTCCAATACTTTGGCCACCTGATGCAAAGAGCCAGCTCATCAGGAAAAGACCCTGATGCTGGGAAAGATTGAAGGCGGGAGGAGGAGGCGACTCATTCCTCTCATTTTTCTACCATTTTGGCTGTACAGCAAAGTGACTCAGACACACACACACACACACACACACACACACACACACACACACACTCTCCTCCGTGTTCTTTTCCATTCTGGCCCGTCACAGGGTGTTGAATGTAGTTCCCTGGGCTGCACAGTATGTCCTTCTTGCTTATCCATCCCGTCTGCAATAGCTCACCTCTACTAATCCCAAATTCCCTCCCCTCCCCGCCTCCGACCCCCAGCAGCCACAAGTCTGTTCTCTGCACAGAGCAGGGCTGTTGGGGGCCCCTCTCTTCAGCCTGTCCTCAGCTTCGTGGAGAGGACTCCTCGTGGATCTCCTGGCTCTGATCCCAGGAGAGGATGAGATGAGATGGGGATGAAATGGTTGGATGGCATCACTGACTCAAGGGACATTAGAGCAAACTCTGGGAAATAGTGAAAGACAGGGAAGCCTGGAGTGCTGCAGTCCCTGGGGTTGCCAAGAGTCGGACACGACTTAGCGAGTGAACAACGTTCACTTCCTGGTACTATGCCAGACACTAGGGATACAATAATGAGAAGAGGCACATCCTGCTGACGTTCCGGCAGAAGAGACAACAGCCAAAGGAACACATGATGGGAAATGTGCCTGGCGAAATGTGATGTAACACGTAATAAGCGTAATGAAGAAAAGAGAAGGTAAAGCAAAAGAGAGTAATGGGAGAGGGGTTATCTGGACAGGGTGCAACCCAGGAGGCCTTTTTGAAAGGGCCAGAGTAAAGCGAAGTGTGAGCCGTGTGTGATTCTAGGGAGCGAACACTGCAGATAGAAGCCGTCCCACGTGCAAAGGCCCTGAGATTGGAGCGTGCTTCTGATTCGCCAAACAGGCAGTGGTGGGAACCTTTTTGTACCATTGTGTCCTCGGAAGCCCATCCGTGACTGAGCATCTCACAGGACCAGGATGAGGGTGGGGCAAGCGAGGGGCCTAGGGTACTGGATTTAAGGAGGCGTTTACTCCCCCTGCAGGACCCCGAGTCCCCGCCCTGCCGGAGTCCTCTGGAGCAAACACTAGCAAACGCCGCCCTCAGGAAGTGACTCTGGCTCCCACTCCTGAAGTTTCCTTCGTTGAAGTCACAGAGGGTGGGGGATGGGGGTGAATCGCTCCCAGCTGAGGACCCTCCTCTTCTTGGACCCCCTGGGAGCAGCTGGGGCAGAGGAGGGGGAGGGTCGGGCCACAGAAGAGGCAGGCGGTCTCAGTTCTAAGGATTACAACCTCCTTCCCTGGGCACATGGCCTTTTTTTGGATTTCCCAGAAACACCCCTCCCGCTCTCCCGCCGGCTCCCGTGGCAGGCTGCCTGTGCCTGCCTTGTAAGATGCCGCGGTTCCCGCGTGTGTCATGTGGGAGGGGGACTGTCTGTGTGCACATCTGCCTCTCCTTCTGGAAAGTGAGTTTCATTAGTATCAGTGGTGTATTGAAATAAGCGTATGAGTGCTGCTTTTTGAGCTTCCTTCTGGGCAGGCAGTCTCGGTCCTCACACCACCCCGTGAACATTACTTCTCTGCCTCAAAGGAAGAACGGCAGGTCAGAGGGACGAAGGGCCCGGCTCAGTACTGCTGCCAGGTAAGCAGCAGAGCTGGGATTTGGACCCAGATCTGTCTGACTCTGAGGCCAGTCTTTCCTTTGCTACTGCCCAGAGCAGTCATGAAACTTGCAGGTCACGTGAAGATTCTGGGGCTCGCCTGTGATCGACCGTTGTGTCAACTGCATCTTCAGCAGAAGCCTGGCTCTCAGGGTGGGGGAGATGACCAGGGAGAGATGACAACTGCAGTGGTCTAGGGTGCAGGCAGGCCCCAGCGACGGATGGGGGCCCCGTTCCCTCCATGCTTGAGAGCCTTACCACGAAGTTGGGCTCTCTGGAGCTTTCCTAGCCAAGGCCAGGATAAGCCTCAGGCAATGCGTGGGCTCTAACCGTTGGGTCCAGAGGTAGGATCAGGGCTGGAAAGGGAGGGAAGAGAAGGCGGCAGGGTGACTTTCTGACCTATGTCCCAGGCGAGGATTGCATTACCCGTCAACACGTGGGNGCTCTCTGGAGCTTTCCTAGCCAAGGCCAGGATAAGCCTCAGGCAATGCGTGGGCTCTAACCGTTGGGTCCGGAGGCAGGATCAGGGCTGGAAAGGGAGGGAAGAGAAGGCGGCAGGGTGACTTTCTGACCTATGTCCCAGGCGAGGATTGCATTACCCGTCAACACGTGGGTCACAGGTGAGACTCACCTTCCCAAACAGACACACGCTTGAGAGGGAAGAGCAATGGTTCATGGCCAAGGAGTGTTCTTGCAAGAGAAACCCACGGTGGAAGTTCTCCTCTAGGTCCAGTGAGCCTTCCTTCAGCTCCTATTCATCACCTTCTGAAGACCCCGCTTTGGTTCTTTTTCTGAAAATACCCTCCCCCACTTCCTTTGCTTCTCCTACCCACAGACTTTCAGCAAGTTTGAAGTCAGTTATCTGGTTCAAGTTACTCACCCCACGACTCAGTCATCACCAGGCAGGTTATGTGGCTGCTAAGGACTCAGTTTCCCCATGTGTAATGTTGATGTCGCACATGGTGAAGCACGTTTTAGGACTTTGCTCATCATGAGCCCTGCCCACAGCGGGGCACCCCTGAGCCTCCGCCAGATCCCTGTTCCCTCCNCTAGCCCAGATGATGAGAACTTTTGTAAATCCTCTCAGATCCTCTATCTCCAACCTCAGTCTATTTTAAAAAAATATTTAAAAGTGGGTTTTGAACACCTGAACTGTAAGGAGAACATTTGCCCCTAAGAAGTACTTCCCTCAGTGGGTCATACACTCCCCAGCTCAACGGGGAGGCAGCACGCAGCCCTGAGAGGTCACTCTGTCCGTTCTCCTGCTTCCAGGATGAAACCAGGCCATGAATTAGATGGGAATTCCAGTTTTTGAAAGATTTCCCTCCAGTTTCTGTCCTTGCCCCCACCTCACCCCCGTATCCCATCGCTTTTCTTTTCAGGACTTGAGAAACCTGTTCGGGCTCCAAAGGCGATCAGACACTGACTGCTCTGCCTGCATGTCTATATACTGGAGGGCTTCCTGGGTGGTGCCAGCGGTAAAGAACCAGCTTGCTAATGCAGAAGACGTAAGAGATGCGGGTTCCACCCTTGAGTCAGGAAGATCCCCTGGAGGAGGGCATGACAACCCACTCCAGTATTCACGCATGGAGAGTCTCACGGCCAGAGGAGCCTGGCAGGCTACGGTCCATAGGGTCACACAGAGTCAGACACGACCGAGCGACTTGGTGCGCGTGCACGTGCGTTACATGCTGGATGCCTCCCCTCCCTGGCTCAACCATTCCCAGGCCTCCTTCCCTTCCCAGCCTCTCCTTCCCTGAGCCTGTGCTCAGAGATGTGAAACCAACAGACCCAAGCAGCTGTAACTCAGACAGTCAGTCAGTGGCCCAACGAAAGAAACGCTACACTCCAGAGACAAACAGGGGAGCTGGTATGCTGTTCATTGTTTGAAGGGGATTCATGTGCTGGCTCCCTTGAGATGTCTTTAGGAGGCTGGAGGATGATTCAATAGTAGCAACAAGGACTCCTGGAGTGGCTGACTATAGCAGTGAAGAGCGCATACTCTGGAGCTCAACCACCTGGGTTCAGATCCCAGCTCTGCCTTAGGCAAGCAGAAGTACCACTCCGAGCCTCTGTTTCCTCTTCTGTAAGACGGAGATGATCATAGAACCCACTCACTCCATAGGGTCAGAGGAGTCCATATTCACAGAGCAGTGCCTGGCACCTGAGAAGCCTTCCACACCACAGGCCTTTTAGGATTGCGTCGTTACCATGTGCTAATTGGTGCCAGATGCCTTACCTCTGGTGCATGGACTGACTCCAGTCCCCGCCAAGGCAAGTGTTGGTCACGACTGGCAGTTAAAGAAACAAGGAGCAGGACTTGCCAAACCGTGGCCCCAGGGTTAAATCCTGCCCACCATCTGTTCCTGTATGGGCCACCCGCTAAGAAGCATTTTTATATTTTGAAAGGATTACATTTTAAATGGCCATATAAGCATCCAGATAATATCTTTGATTTTACCTTTCAGCCTGCGAAACTATCGGGCCCTTTAGTTTTGCCAACCCCAGGCTTAGAAAGGGTTAAAGGCAGGAGAGATGGGATTGTGACCCCCCAGACTTGTCCCCTTTCATATAGACTTTGTGGCTTCACTTTGAGGGAAGACATCTCTTTCGGGTCAGACTGAAGGGTATTCAAACACTACGCATTTGTTCATTCACTCACTCACCCAGCAGCTACTTACTGAGGGTGAGAGGCAGAGGAAAAGACCCAGGCCAGCTCGCTGCTGGAGGCCTCCTAGTTAATCTGGATTGATCGCAAAACTCCTCCAGTGACTGGCATCCGACGTCCTCCAGAGAAAGCCCACCACCAACCCACCCAGAAGCTCATGGGCTTTTGAGTCCCACTGCCACACCTCTGGACACGCACTTCTTGTTCCTTCTGAAATTCTCTGGAATCCCTTAGAGCACCAGGAAATGTGTCCTTCGTCCAGGGTCCAGCCCAGGAGATCCAGCGGATCAGGCCCAAGGGGCCTCTCCCTGGAAGATGAGGGCTTGGGGATCCACGCTCTCCACTCTCCCTGGGGGCCATGGTTGGTGTTTATCTGTTTCTCTGGCTTCACAGTAGTCTAGCAGGTGTGACGGCTCCAATCAGACATTATAAAGTCATTTGAGCATGGAGAAGGGCCACCCGAAAGTAATGAAAGCAGTCACTCAGCGAACACTGAAGGCGACACCTGTGAGCTCTGGCTGCTGGCACTGGGCTTGGGCCATCCTGCCCCGCCAGCCCCGCGCACCCTGGGGAGTGAGATGGTGCCGCTCAGCTACCGGGAACACCTGGAGAACTATAATAGGATTATGAAGACATGGGTGTTCACAGCCTTATTCTCATCATGGGAAAATTGACATGAGGAAAGTACATGATAGAAATCTTGTGTACTTTCCAGAATGTAAACAGAGTTAAAAGGGAAGTTGTCAGGAGGCAGCAGGTCACTCGGCAGCAGGAAATGGGCTGGGCAGGCCCGGAATGGAGTTTTCCAGCCAGTCAGTGCTTTCCTGAACTCAACTGACCCCTGGTGGGGCGAGAGGAGGGAGGGAGGGGTCACTGAGGGACAGAGATTTAAGGTCATGGATTTAGTATCTGGCTCATTTGCAGGTGGGTTTAATCAAAACTGAAGGACAGAAATAAATGATTCCACTTACTTACAGTTCACAGAAATGGATGCCTGGGCCTTTTGGAGCCCTCTTGCTGCTGATTTCTGGGAGGTTCTAATAGGAAATCTTTTAACTTTTAACAGTTAAAATCTTGGGCGAGGAGTAGAGAAGCAGCTGTGAGTGAAAACAGGCAGATCCTCGGGCCTTGATCAGAGGAGAAGGGGGCCGTCCCAGGGATAGGAGCGCCCTTGCCATTTCCTTGAGGGAGCACATCTGAGTCCTAGACCCTGGATATCCTGGGCCACATCTCAGGTCCATTGTCAACACGAAGAGGGAATCAGGATCGCAAGGCTGAGTCAAAATGGCTACTGTTTACCCAGCTACCCTCTGTTGAAAATTCCTGCAACAATTGTGTGCCTGTGTGGAAATGTCTTCTCTTCCCTTCAACAAAATCCTTAAAATGTCCTTGTTGCTGGATTAGCCCTCTGAGCCACAGCTCTCATTCTACCATGTCCTCTGCTCCACAGCGAGTTCCAGAAAAACATCTACTTCCTCTTTTTTAACTACACCAAAGCCTTTGACTGTGTGGATCACAACAAGCTTGGAACATTCTTAAAGAGATGAGAATACCAGATCACCTGACCTGCCTCCTGAGAAATCTGTATGCAGGTCAGGAAGCAACAGTTAGAGCTGGACATGGATAGCAGACTAGTTCCAAATAGGAAAAGGAGTACGTCAAGGCTGTATATTGTCACCCTGCTTATTTAACTTATATGCAGAATACATCATGAGAAACGCTGGGCTGGAAGAAGCACAAGCTGGAATCAAGATTGCTGGAAGAAATATTAATAACCTCTGATATGCAGATGACACCACCCTTATGGGAGAAAGTGAAGAAGAACTAAAGAGCCTCTTGATGAAAGTGAGAGGAGAGTGAAAAAGTTGGCTTAAAGCTCAACTTTCGGAAAACTAAGATCATGGCCTCTGGTCCCATAACTTGAAGGTGAATAGATGGGGAAATAATGGAAACAGTGACAGACTTTATTTTGGGGAGCTCCATAATCAGTGCAGATGGTGACTGCAGCCATGAAATTAAAAGACTCTTGTTCCTTGGAAGAAAATCTATGACCAACCTAGACAGCATATTAAATAGCAGAGACATTACTTTGTCAACAAAGGTCTGTCTAATCAAGGCTATGGTTTTTCCAGTAGTCATGTATNACACTGACTGCTCTGCCTGCATGTCTATATACTGGAGGGCTTCCTGGGTGGTGCCAGCGGTAAAGAACCAGCTTGCTAATGCAGAAGACGTAAGAGATGCGGGTTCCACCCTTGAGTCAGGAAGATCCCCTGGAGGAGGGCATGACAACCCACTCCAGTATTCACGCATGGAGAGTCTCACGGCCAGAGGAGCCTGGCAGGCTACGGTCCATAGGGTCACACAGAGTCAGACACGACCGAGCGACTTGGTGCGCGTGCACGTGCGTTACATGCTGGATGCCTCCCCTCCCTGGCTCAACCATTCCCAGGCCTCCTTCCCTTCCCAGCCTCTCCTTCCCTGAGCCTGTGCTCAGAGATGTGAAACCAACAGACCCAAGCAGCTGTAACTCAGACAGTCAGTCAGTGGCCCAACGAAAGAAACGCTACACTCCAGAGACAAACAGGGGAGCTGGTATGCTGTTCATTGTTTGAAGGGGATTCATGTGCTGGCTCCCTTGAGATGTCTTTAGGAGGCTGGAGGATGATTCAATAGTAGCAACAAGGACTCCTAGAGTGGCTGACTATAGCAGTGAAGAGCGCATACTCTGGAGCTCAACCACCTGGGTTCAGATCCCAGCTCTGCCTTAGGCAAGCAGAAGTACCACTCCGAGCCTCTGTTTCCTCTTCTGTAAGACGGAGATGATCATAGAACCCACTCACTCCATAGGGTCAGAGGAGTCCATATTCACAGAGCAGTGCCTGGCACCTGAGAAGCCTTCCACACCACAGGCCTTTTAGGATTGCGTCGTTACCATGTGCTAATTGGTGCCAGATGCCTTACCTCTGGTGCATGGACTGACTCCAGTCCCCGCCAAGGCAAGTGTTGGTCACGACTGGCAGTTAAAGAAACAAGGAGCAGGACTTGCCAAACCGTGGCCCCAGGGTTAAATCCTGCCCACCATCTGTTCCTGTATGGGCCACCCGCTAAGAAGCATTTTTATATTTTGAAAGGATTACATTTTAAATGGCCATATAAGCATCCAGATAATATCTTTGATTTTACCTTTCAGCCTGCGAAACTATCGGGCCCTTTAGTTTTGCCAACCCCAGGCTTAGAAAGGGTTAAAGGCAGGAGAGATGGGATTGTGACCCCCCAGACTTGTCCCCTTTCATATAGACTTTGTGGCTTCACTTTGAGGGAAGACATCTCTTTCGGGTCAGACTGAAGGGTATTCAAACACTACGCATTTGTTCATTCACTCACTCACCCAGCAGCTACTTACTGAGGGTGAGAGGCAGAGGAAAAGACCCAGGCCAGCTCGCTGCTGGAGGCCTCCTAGTTAATCTGGATTGATCGCAAAACTCCTCCAGTGACTGGCATCCGACGTCCTCCAGAGAAAGCCCACCACCAACCCACCCAGAAGCTCATGGGCTTTTGAGTCCCACTGCCACACCTCTGGACACGCACTTCTTGTTCCTTCTGAAATTCTCTGGAATCCCTTAGAGCACCAGGAAATGTGTCCTTCGTCCAGGGTCCAGCCCAGGAGATCCAGCGGATCAGGCCCAAGGGGCCTCTCCCTGGAAGATGAGGGCTTGGGGATCCACGCTCTCCACTCTCCCTGGGGGCCATGGTTGGTGTTTATCTGTTTCTCTGGCTTCACAGTAGTCTAGCAGGTGTGACGGCTCCAATCAGACATTATAAAGTCATTTGAGCATGGAGAAGGGCCACCCGAAAGTAATGAAAGCAGTCACTCAGCGAACACTGAAGGCGACACCTGTGAGCTCTGGCTGCTGGCACTGGGCTTGGGCCATCCTGCCCCGCCAGCCCCGCGCACCCTGGGGAGTGAGATGGTGCCGCTCAGCTACCGGGAACACCTGGAGAACTATAATAGGATTATGAAGACATGGGTGTTCACAGCCTTATTCTCATCATGGGAAAATTGACATGAGGAAAGTACATGATAGAAATCTTGTGTACTTTCCAGAATGTAAACAGAGTTAAAAGGGAAGTTGTCAGGAGGCAGCAGGTCACTCGGCAGCAGGAAATGGGCTGGGCAGGCCCGGAATGGAGTTTTCCAGCCAGTCAGTGCTTTCCTGAACTCAACTGACCCCTGGTGGGGCGAGAGGAGGGAGGGAGGGGTCACTGAGGGACAGAGATTTAAGGTCATGGATTTAGTATCTGGCTCATTTGCAGGTGGGTTTAATCAAAACTGAAGGACAGAAATAAATGATTCCACTTACTTACAGTTCACAGAAATGGATGCCTGGGCCTTTTGGAGCCCTCTTGCTGCTGATTTCTGGGAGGTTCTAATAGGAAATCTTTTAACTTTTAAAAGTTAAAATCTTGGGCGAGGAGTAGAGAAGCAGCTGTGAGTGAAAACAGGCAGATCCTCGGGCCTTGATCAGAGGAGAAGGGGGCCGTCCCAGGGATAGGAGCGCCCTTGCCATTTCCTTGAGGGAGCACATCTGAGTCCTAGACCCTGGATATCCTGGGCCACATCTCAGGTCCATTGTCAACACGAAGAGGGAATCAGGATCGCAAGGCTGAGTCAAAATGGCTACTGTTTACCCAGCTACCCTCTGTTGAAAATTCCTGCAACAATTGTGTGCCTGTGTGGAAATGTCTTCTCTTCCCTTCAACAAAATCCTTAAAATGTCCTTGTTGCTGGATTAGCCCTCTGAGCCACAGCTCTCATTCTACCATGTCCTCTGCTCCACAGCGAGTTCCAGAAAAACATCTACTTCCTCTTTTTTAACTACACCAAAGCCTTTGACTGTGTGGATCACAACAAGCTTGGAACATTCTTAAAGAGATGAGAATACCAGATCACCTGACCTGCCTCCTGAGAAATCTGTATGCAGGTCAGGAAGCAACAGTTAGAGCTGGACATGGATAGCAGACTAGTTCCAAATAGGAAAAGGAGTACGTCAAGGCTGTATATTGTCACCCTGCTTATTTAACTTATATGCAGAATACATCATGAGAAACGCTGGGCTGGAAGAAGCACAAGCTGGAATCAAGATTGCTGGAAGAAATATTAATAACCTCTGATATGCAGATGACACCACCCTTATGGGAGAAAGTGAAGAAGAACTAAAGAGCCTCTTGATGAAAGTGAGAGGAGAGTGAAAAAGTTGGCTTAAAGCTCAACTTTCGGAAAACTAAGATCATGGCCTCTGGTCCCATAACTTGAAGGTGAATAGATGGGGAAATAATGGAAACAGTGACAGACTTTATTTTGGGGAGCTCCATAATCAGTGCAGATGGTGACTGCAGCCATGAAATTAAAAGACTCTTGTTCCTTGGAAGAAAATCTATGACCAACCTAGACAGCATATTAAATAGCAGAGACATTACTTTGTCAACAAAGGTCTGTCTAATCAAGGCTATGGTTTTTCCAGTAGTCATGTATGGATGTTAGTTGGACTATAAAGAAAGTTGAATGTAGAAGAATTGATGCTTTTGAACTGTGGTGTTGGAGAAGACTCTTGAGAGTCCCTTGGACTGCAAGGAGAGCCAACCAGTCCATCCTAAAGGAAATCAGTCCTGAATATTCATTGGACGGACTGATGCTGAAGCTGAAACTTCAATACATTAGAGTATTGGATACGAAGAACTGACTCATTTGAAAAGACCCTGATGCTGGGAAAGATTGAAGGCAGGAGGAAAAGGGGATGACAGAGGATGAGATGGTTGGATGGCATCACTGACTCCATAGACACAAGTTTGAGTAGGCTCCGGGGGTTGGTGATGGACAGGGAGGCCTGGCATGCTGCAGTCCATGGGGTCACAAAGAGTCAGACATGACTGAGCGACTGAACTGAACCAAACAATCTTCTCTAGCTCCCCAGTGTCTGAAGATCATCTGTGTTCCTTATCCAGTCCTTCCAGGGGTCAGTCCAGCTGCCCTTCGAGCTGCATCTCCTAAGGGCTCCATCCCCCCAGCACACACTCAGGCTCAACCCCGCCTCCCAGGGCTGCCCACCCACGCGGGACAGCTAAGAGCACCCCTCCCTCCAGCCCGTTGTCCCATCTGCCCGTCAGCCCCTCTTCCCAGAAGGCCCTTCTCATCCTCTGCATCCTTCCAGGCTCGGCAACTCGTCCCTTGATAGCGCGCCTGATTTTGCTTCTCCCCAGTGTGGAAAGGGCACTGCGTCTTCCCTTCCATGAGGCACATCTCTCTGACGTGGCCTTCCATCTCATGTAAACGCTGTTATCTATTTACACACCCGTCCTCGGCTTAGAACAGGCTGAAGCAGCAGAGGAGAGAAGGGGTTACCCACTGACTGCACACCCCTCCTGGAGGCCATGATAAGGTATGAGATTGAGGCATGTGTCCCTCTCAGCAGGTGAGCTTAGTGACACAGGCTGCTTCCAAGGACAAGGAGAGTGTTCACCGCCTGACTTAGGGCTTGGCCGAGGGGTGGTGCTTGGGGTGAACTGCTTCTCCCCAAAAGACATGTTGAAGTCCTCATCCCTAGGACCTGTGACCTCATTTAGAAAGAGAGTCTCTGCAAGAGCAACCAAGTTAAGATGAGGATGGGTCTGGACGCAACATGGCTGGTGTTCTTAGAAGGAGAGGGAAACTGGGATGCAGAGACACAGAGGAAGGAAGCCCCATGAGGATGGAGGCAGGGGCAGGAGGGAGGCCTCGGCAAGCCAAGGATGCTCAGGGTGGCTGGGGAGTGCCAGAAGCTGGAAGAGGCTGGGGGAACGCTTCCCTAGAGTCTTGGCAAGCCGAGGATGCTCAGGGTGGCTGGGGAGCGCCAGAAGCTGGAAGAGGCTGGGGGGACGCTTCCCTAGTCTTCAGAGGGAGCACAGCCCCAACAACACTTTGATCCTGGACTTCCCACCTTCAGAACTGCAGAGAACAAACATCCGCTGTTTTAATCCACTTAGATAGACCAGCTCTAGAAAATTAATACAGGTAAGAAGGAAAGGGGGAAAACTGTTTACTTACTAGGTTCCAGATAATTCATGCTCATAATCCCATTTAACCTCACTTTGTCTGGGAAGCAGATAGATCTTTTACTTTATAACGAGCTGACCAAGACCCAGAAAAGGGACGTGACTCTGCACACACCCACGATTAGGAAGAGGCGGAGATGGGCTTTGAATCTAGAACCGAGGCGCGCCTTCCCCCTGCCCCACAGCTGATGGGGTTGCCAGGGGCCCCTGGGCAGGAGGGGAAGCAGCAGAGTCCCTGAGGGGCCTCACCCGGGTCCAGGGGCCTCCCTAGGGGTGTCCTCACCTGCCGGCCTGTCCTCCTGCAGCTGATGACGCAGTTAGCCGGGGATCAGTTCCCACGGGACCCGCTGTCCAAGCATGAGCCCAGGAAGCCTAAGCATCTTATCTGACCGAGCAGGGAGAGAGGCCGACTCCTGATAAAACTTTGCCCGTCTGTTAACACGTGTTCCCAGCCGAGATTACCTGGCGTGGCGCAGACAATGGAGCCGATTAAATAAAGTTGGGAGCGTTGTGGCTGTGAACGCCTGCGGTGGGAGAGTGGAGGAGGGGATCTGGGGCACAGGGGAGAGGAGGAGGGGGCTGCCGCCCGCTCCTGCTGGGGCCTGTCACCACAGCCACGGGGACGGTGGCGCAGGGCACCGCTCCCATCAAGCAAAGGCAGCAGCTCCAGGCAAGCGACCCAGGCACTCGCCGGGTCCAGGAGGTGAGAACTGCAGAGTCAGAGGATGCTCTCCGTGACGGGCCCTCTGGCAGATGTCTCCAGGGCTGGTACCCAAGGGATCTAAGGGGGGCCCTGAGCATGAGGGAGTCCCATGATAAGCACCGTTGTAATGGGGACATACGTGGGTTTTACTCTGCGTCAGGCACATCTTTTGTCTTCATCTTCACCGAGTTCTAGCATTATCCCCATTTTACAGATGATGAAAGAGGCTCAGAGAGGTCAAATGATTCCAACCCATCACCTGGCAGGTAAGTGGCAGGAGCAGACTTGGGGGCATCTCACAAATGGGGTGTGGGTCTCAAACCCACTCTTTAACCAGAGAAGCTCCCTTTTATCTGTCTGACACATCAGTGTGGGCTTCCCAGGCAGCACTAGGGTTAAAGAACCCGCTTGCCAATGCGGGGGACGTGAGAGATGCAGGTTCAGCCCTGGGGCGGGAAGGTCCCCTGGAGGAGGGCATGGCAACCCACTCCTGTGTCCTTGCCTGGAGGATCCCAGGGACAGAGGAGCCTGGTGGGCCATGGTCCATAGGGTTGCACAGAGTCGGACACGACTGAAGCAACTTAGCACACACACGCACACACATTAGTGTGCGTCTTCAGTTGTGTATAAAAATGTTTGCTGTAGCGGGACATAGGTTTTACTTCATTTACGAGCTTGGAGACACAGAGCATCCACACGGGGCCTCGTGCCCCTGCTTCCTGCAGCTGAGGCAACACATGCCCCAAGAAAGCCGCTGCTGGGCCCCCTCCTCAGTGCTGGGCCGCCCATCTTCCGTTCACATCGTCCATCTGCCCCTCTGCCCCCCGAGCCGTCAGCTCGTGCCCGACACCGCCGTCTCTGCTCGGCCCTGGGGACCCTCCACCTGGGTCAGGCTTCTCTCCTCTCCAAGGTGCTCCTCTCTGAGTCCTCCCGCTACACAGGCACCAGCCGTGCATCTGGTCCATTCAACAGGGCATCCTGGCCTCAGTCCAGGGCCCACTGTGGGGGGGATGAGGCTGATGGAAGGTGGGGGGGGTGGACCGATCGAGAGGTGCTCCCTCACTGTCCCCCCAACCCCACGTCACCATCCCAGGCTCCTGCTGCAGCGGGCATCTGGGCAGAGGGGGTGAGGAGACATCTTCCTGTCATCACTTCATTCTGCTTCTTGAAAAATAGCAAATCTTTTCCCTCCGTGATTTCATTAGATCCTCGCAGCACCCAAGGAGTTAAGTGGGGCCAGGCGAGAGGTAGCAGACCCAGGGCCACCCAGCTGTCAAGTGATGCCCAGACCCTGTCCTGCCTGGCGCCCGTTCTTGGACTCATACTTTAATACTCTGCTCTCTCTTCTGATCCGGGAATCTTATTCTGCCCGCCTGCTCCCTAATTTTAGAGCATTTCCAGGCTCAGGAGGGCTGTTTGTTTTGCTATTGCATGAAGACAGGCCTGGCAGGCCTCATCCAGCATCACAAATTCACCTGTATGTTTTAAGGCCCAGCTATGTGGTTTCTCTGTGACTTTTTGGCCAGGAAAGTAAAAATGGGGGTGACCAGTGACGGATGCCTCCGCAGCTGAGAGCCTGGCTCCTGCTCTCTCGCCTGCGGCTCTGGAGGCCATGCCCCTCTGCGTGGGAGGGGGCCACTGCCCACCCCACTGGCATTCCAGGAAACCGGGCAGGCAGGACCTCTGCCCTGGGGGCACTGGAGCTGGCATCTGGGCCCAGGGCATGTGCTGTCTCCTAGGGCTGCTCTGGGCATTCCCCCAGAGCCCTGAGCTCCACAGGGCCCTTGTTCTCGTGGAGCCTCTGCCACCGAGCGGGCCCTCAACACGGGCACTCGGAAAATAGGAATTTCTCATCAGTCCATTGTTGATACCGAGACAGATCCACTAGCCACTTCCTCATGGTAAGTGTTTGAAGGATCGCCCAGTATCAGCTACACATAAACACTGACATTTTAATCCTGCGATGAGCCACAATGGAAGAGAATTTTTTTCTTTACTTACGTATTTATTTTTTGTTGTTCAGTTGCTCAGTCACATCCGACTCTTTGCAACCCCATGGACTGCAGCGCGCCAGGCCTCCCTGTCCTTCACCATCTCCTACAGCTTTCTCAAACTCGTGTCCATTGAGTCAGCGATGCCATCCAACCATCTCATCCTCTGTCGTCCCCTTCTCCTCCCGCCTTCAGTCTTTTCCAGCATCAGGGTCTTTTCCAGTGAGTCAGCTCTTCACATGAGGTGGCCAAAGTGTTGGGGTTTCAGCCTCAGCATCAGTCCTTCCAATGAACACCCAGGGCTGGTCTCCTTGAGGATGGACTGGCTGGGTCACCTTGCCGCCCAAGGGGCTCTCAGGAGTCTCCTCTGACCACAGCTCAGAGGCACCGAGTGGGGCTCCCTGTGCTCTGTGCCAGGCTCTCTACTTTATACACGGTATGAAGAGTGTACGTATGTCAGTCCCAACTCCCAACTCTTTAAAGGGTGTGTATATGTTAGATAGCATCATCGACTCAATGGACATGAATCTGAGCAAACCCCAGGAGACAGTGAAGGACAGGGAAGCCTGGTGTGCTGCAGTCCATGGGGCTGCAAAGCGTTGGACAGGACTTAGCGACTAAACGACAACAAATATATATATATATATACACACATATATATCTGAATTGTGTTGATAAAGCTCAACATTCAGAAAATGAAGATCATGGCATCCAGTTCCATCACTTCTTGGGAGATAGATGGGGAAACAGTGGAAACAGTGTCAGACTTTATTTTTTTGGGCTCCAAAATCACTGCAGATGGTGACTGGAGCCATGAAATTAGAAGACGCTTACTCCTTGGAAGAAAAGTTATGACCAACCTAAATAGCATATTCAAAAGCAGAGACATTACTTTGCCGACTAAAGTCCGTCTAGTCAAGGCTATGGTTTTTCCTGTGGTCATGTATGGATGTGAGAGTTGGACTGTGAAGGAGGCTGAGTGCCGAAGAATTGATGCTTTTGAACTGTGGTGTTGGAGAATACTCTTGAGAGTCCCTTGGACTGCAAGGAGATCCAACCAGTTCATTCTGAAGGAGATCAACCCTNACTGGTGTGAAATGATACCTCATTGTGGTCTTGATTTGCATTTCTCTGATAATGAGTGATGTTGAGCATCTTTTCATGTGTTTGTTAGCCATCCGTATGTCTTCTTTGGAGAAATGTCTATTTAGTTCTTTGGCCCATTTTTTGATTGGGTCGTTAATTTTTCTGGAGTAATAGCAAATGAAACAACTGACAAACAACTAACCTCAAAAATATACAAGCAACTTATGCAGCTCATTGAGTTAATTTTATTCAAAAATTTTAGGTATCCAAGGTTAACTGCAAGTAACAGTTTACATTTGGAAAACTATTCCCCTTTAAGTCTGGAAATATTTAGAAGAATCGTCTGCAGTATCTAGGAAAGGTGGCAGCATCCTAATGACTGACAGGTCCTTCTGACAACATCAGTGACAGCTTCATTAAACACATCAGTTCACACCGCTGACTTGGAATTGATTTCCTCTGGGGTTGGAGGGTACCATTAGGCTTTCATTAGAAGGAACTTGATCTTCTGTCCAGCTTTCCACATGCTGCTTCCAACCTGTATGCTGCCATTGACATGTGAATTAGAACTGACTTGAAGAAACATTTTGCCAGGGTGAGTTAATAATTTAAGCCCAAGAAGTGGGTGGGGGTGGGGTGGGGTGGTGGTATATGCTGCCAGTTATATTTCATAAGCATCTAAAAATCAGAAGTATCTGTATAAATGTCCATATTGTAGGTGCACAGGTTAATCTGGAGCCAAGATCTGTTTGGCACTCCAGTTTTAGATGGGTACCTTGGGGCCCTGCCAGGCNTTCATAAGCATCTAAAAATCAGAAGTATCTGTATAAATGTCCATATTGTAGGTGCACAGGTTAATCTGGAGCCAAGATCTGTTTGGCACTCCAGTTTTAGATGGGTACCTTGGGGCCCTGCCAGGCAGCACCACCTGTATTAACCTTGCTCTTCTCTTGATGGGTCTGACTGCCACTGGACCTTTTTACATTCCTGCTGAATCATCAGTGCCTAGGACTCGGGAAGGCCACAAAACACAGCCACTCAGTTGCTCTGGAGTTGTGTAATGTGGCATCCTTTCTGTGCTCCACTGTGTTCCATGCAAAAGGAGAATGCCTCACCCTCTTTTGGTGTTGCCCTATGTTAACAGGTATATGCCCATGTGTCTTTATGATCAAAATCTCCCAGAGTTACTAATGAAAAAGAAATTGTAGAATTTTTTCTTTCTTGAGTCCTAATTCTAAAAGGAAATAAGGTATACCTAAGCCCAAGAGTATCTATTGCATGAGTCCTAGCATACTTTCAAATTTATTTTTTCATCTTTATATGGTCTTTTTGAGGAGCTTGTTAGTCGGTGGATAGGGTTGAGATGATCTACCAATGTAATCACTATCTCTTATGATGGATGTTGGCAACCGTGATTTACAGTTCACAGTCATTATCCATTGTTGCATCCTTCCATATGACATGATGTAAAAGTGCACCTTCAGTGCTGGAGTTGGGAATGGTATTAATAGCAGAGTTCTTTGTCTTTGCCTGTGGATTAACTGGTGTTCTTTATAGGAGGATAGAACTGGTTGATCTTTTAACGTGGCAAATAGTGTGAGCATATTTTCTAAGAGTTCAGATAAAGTAAAGAAAACCAGGACGATTATAACACCAATGCCAATGTGACCAAGGCCCAGCTGAAAAAGAAGGCTAAGTGACTGTGTTATTTTCATGACAGATGGGAGGACATATATAACTCGATTAGGAAGATAAATAACAGAAGCTGAGCGTTTGTGATTGGGCTTGGTGCAGAAGGAGAGGTGAAGGCATATATGGAGACTGAATCTCACAAGTCTTGGATAAGACAGGCAAATATGTCTAAATAAATCAAAACTGTTTTGTCCCCCCACCCCCACCCCAGAGACACCAATATTCAGTTGAAAATAGTGGCTGCTGGACTAGCTTGGGAATACCCCACTGATGAGCATGCAATATCTTATTGTTCCCTTGATGACTCTGTGAAATTCAGTGAGGTGACATTTCCTGAAAAAGAAATTGCACTAAAATGCTCTGTGGGAAAACAAAAGGGGAATTTTTTTGATCATATATTATAAAGTTCATTCTGTCAAATCTTACTAGCAAGTTTTCTTTTTAATAATGGGACTATTATGATCATGTGTTTAATTTTTAATACTTAGGTTATTGACCTATAGTTGATTTACAATGTGTTAATTTTTTCTGATTGGCAGAATGATTTCTGATTGGCAATATATATTCATATTCTTTTCCATTATCGTTTATCACAGGATATTGAATATAGTTCCCTATGTTATACAGTTGGACTTTGTTGTTTATCCATTTCATATAATAGTTTACATCTGCTAATTCCAAACTCCCACTCCATCCCTTCCCACCCTCTTCCCCTTGGCAACCACAAGACTGTTCTTTCTCTGTGAGTTTGTTTCTGTTTTGTGGAAATGTTCATTTTGTCATATTTTAGATTCATATGTAAGTTATATCATATGGTATTTGCCTTTCTCTTTCTGACTTCCATCACTTAGTGTGATAATTTCTAGTTGTATCCATGCTGCTGCAAATGACACTATTTTGTTCTTTTTATGACTGACTAGTACTCCACTGTATATAGGTAGCACATGTTTTTTATCCATTCATCTGTTGATGGACATTGAGGCAGCTTTCATGTCTTAGCTATTGTGAATAGTGCTGCAATGAACATAGAGGCATATGTATCTTTTTGAATTATAATTTTGTCTGGATATATGCCCCAGAGTGGGATGGCTGGATCATATATGATTATATTTTTTTGTTCCAAATTGAAAATATTTTTTTCTTTTATGCTGGAGGGTTAATTAAGCTCATTCACTTCATTTGTAGGACTGATTGGTTTAGTTTTCAACTGCATCATAATTTATAATTATGGGTCTTTTGTTTTATTTGCTATGTTTCTTTATCTACAGGATGTACACTGTCTCTTTTATACAAAACTGGGTATTGAAGAAGGTTGAATGGTTTGTCAATGGCTATTTTGGTACTGAGATCTCCTCTAGCAACTTTAATTCCCTCTTATTTAACCTTTTACTCTCTGCTTTGCCATTTTTTATTTTTTGGTGGAGGTGGCCTTAAATATCTACGTTTTGTCTATAAGCAATGAGTTTTTGGTGATTTTCTTTTTTCCTCTCCCTTCTTTCAATTTTTAATTCCATTATTTGTTATCAAAATATACAACATGACGGTAATGAAAGGTATAAGCATCTAGTTAGAAAATAAGTTCTAGGGATGTAAAAGTATAGCATGCCAACTATAGTTAATAATACTGTATTCCATATTTGAAAGTTGCTAAGAGAATAAATCTTAGAAGTTCTCATCACAGTGGAAAAAAGTTATGACTATGTTATGTGGTCAATGTTTGCTAGGCTAATAGTGAGGATCATTTCATGATATATGTATATGTTGAATTATTATATTTTACACCTGAAAATAATAAAATATTAGATGTAAATATTATTTCAATTAAAATGCATATGGTAATCTCCCACATATCTCTCCCTTTATGAGTATATTCATATATTATTCATATATTTTCAAGAAATGCTTGCTATCTCTCCTTTTCTGAAAATTTCACAGTCGTAATTAAGTTGGGTGAAGCTTGTGCTTTTTTAGAAAATTCATTTTGATTTTTGATTTCTGATCCAAAGTAGCTTTTCATGTGTTCAAATGCTCATTTCAGTATTTTTNATTTTCAAGAAATGCTTGCTATCTCTCCTTTTCTGAAAATTTCACAGTCGTAATTAAGTTGGGTGAAGCTTGTGCTTTTTTAGAAAATTCATTTTGATTTTTGATTTCTGATCCAAAGTAGCTTTTCATGTGTTCAAATGCTCATTTCAGTATTTTTAATTCTGTTCAGTGTGTAGATTAGGACTTTTTCTTTGGGTTGATGTTTTCATATATGTGGGAGTAGGGAAGATGCCTCATTTAAATTGCATTTTTTTAAACCTGATTTTTAGGCAGCAGATCTCTGTGGACTTTGTTGTTTTCATTTCGAACGATATCTAGATATTTTATATGGTTCTTATTTTAATGGCACCGTTTACTGTTAACCTACCAAGGACAATAACTTAGCAGTGTTTTGTTGTCGTTGTTTGGTTTTGATGATGGAGGAGAGGTTGATTCTCGTCACTTTATATTTTCCACTTTCTCTTGCTATTTTCCCTTTTGTCACCCAATTAACAGACCTCACTCCTTTCTTTGGTTCCTGTACCTCTTCAGAAGCTCTGTGTTTGGAAGACATTTTTAGAATCATGCTCTCCCCACCTCCCCTCCACACATAAGTCTTAGGTAAGACAACACATTTAAATAACAAAAAAATGTTCTGTCTTCCCCAAAGACATTAATGCTCAATTAAAAACCGTGGTCGCTGAAGTAGTGAACTAGTTTTGGGAATACCCCACTAATGAACAGACATTAACATCTTGTTCCCTTGATTATTCCGTGAAATTTAGGAAGTCATGTTTCCTGATTAAGAAACTTGCCCCATGAAGCAATTTACCTCTTTAAATTGCATGCCTGAAATGGAGTGTATCTCTTTATATCCTGAACCTCTCTCTTTTTATACTGTTTGGTTCTTTAAGAGCAAATACTTTGCAGTCCCTTCCTGGAGGTTTATTGTGTGATCCGATTTTTATTTGTCCCACTTCAGAGATTTCCATTTTTCTCTGGTCGCTTCAACTCACCCTCAGGCTCCTTAGCAAGTGTCCTTTCTTTGTGTTTCTTCTGTTTTTTTTTTTTTTTTTTTTCCTTCCTTTCCTTGTCATGGAGCACTGAGGTATGTGGGGATGACTGAGAGCATTTGGTGCTGTGGCGCTGATCATCCCATGCTCTTTCCCTTCTTATTTATTAACAGTACGTTTACATCCTCCATCTTCAAGTAACCTTAAAGGTGCGATTTTGCTTATAGTCTTTTCATAGATGGACAGAGAATTTAATCCNTTTTTTTTTTTTTTTTTTTTTTTTTCCTTCCTTTCCTTGTCATGGAGCACTGAGGTATGTGGGGATGACTGAGAGCATTTGGTGCTGTGGCGCTGATCATCCCATGCTCTTTCCCTTCTTATTTATTAACAGTACGTTTACATCCTCCATCTTCAAGTAACCTTAAAGGTGCGATTTTGCTTATAGTCTTTTCATAGATGGACAGAGAATTTAATCCTCTAGAAAAAGATTCAGGGCAATTTTCCCTACACAGTCTTCTTTGTCTGTAGCCACCCCAAAGCTTTCTTCTCCTTGGCAATACAGATCTCTCACATTTAGGAAACCTGTGCTTCCGGTCAGTTCAGCTGCGCTTTTGGTGTCCTTGTCACCCCTTAGCCCAGAGGTGGCCTGTGCAGGCCACTCTTCTACTCTGGTTTTGTGTTCCCTTATTCACTTTTTGCAAGTGAGGGTCTTTTATAGCTTTTTTTTGCTTGGAGCCTTTAGCATTGAATCTCTTTGGTTAGGGTCTGAAAATATTCAACTGTTCTATTTCTTCTAAAGTGTGATACTTTTCCTGTTGACTTGCTCAGTGACTCCCTTTTTGTTGTTTGTTGAGCTCTTTTTAGTATTAGAAAGCATATCCTTAGTGCTAGGATTTTCAAATTACTTCTGCTAGACCTCCAAACCTCCTAGGCACACGGTTGACCTCTAATATCATGGCAGCAACAGTTTTGCTGGCAGTTTTGCTGTGGTATAACATGGATCATCGCATCTCTATCCTTAATTATCAATTTCCTTTTCACGTTGTAAGCCATGGTTCAGCAAATAACTACCTATGAGCCAAATCCAGCCTTTGGTCTGTTGTAAGTAAAGTGGTATTGGAACACAGCTATGTCCATTCATTTATGTACTGTCTATGGCTGAGCATAGGATTATTGAGCAGTTATAACAGAGACCATAGTGGCTTCAAAGCCTAAAATATTTATAAGCTGGCCCTTTGCAATATTTGCTGATCGCTGCCACATATATTATGGTTTTGTTACGGAAGAACACCTCTTCAAATTTCTAGATGATCATGAGTGAATGAGTCATTCTTCTCTAACTCTGAAATCTCAGGGGCTTGACATCATAAAAGTAACTAACATGAGGTCCAGTGGTGTATTCCTGGGCTGTCCTAATCCAAAAGTTGACTTGGGTATTCAAAGTTCTTTGATCATGGGGCACTGACATTTTGGAGTTTTTTTTTTACTACCATCTACACAGGGGAGAGAGAAAAGGGAAGAAGACATGATGGATGATTGCTCACATTGGCACGAAAAATATACCCATTGCTTTTATTCATATTTTACTGGTTAGCATAGTCCTATGTTTAACCTTATTGCAAGAGAAGCTGGAATATGAGTTTGCAGGTACTTTCATATTAATTCTCTAGGTTTCTTTAGTAGGCAGATATCCAGGACAGGTCCTTTCCCTCTCTTGTTTGCAGTTTTTAATTTATGGCCCCATAGAAGTTCCCATCGTTTGTGTTGAGAATCAGCCATATCTTTAAATGCTTGTGTAGTGATTTAAAATATGTTCACAAATTCTTTGGTATTCTTTCTTTTAAAAGATGGAGTTTAATTCCCATCTATCTGATTGTTGCCTGTGTGTATTATTCTAGGTGTCTTCAATATTTGGACAGTGTCTGATATGTAGCAGATGTTTCTTGTTGTTGAATAGAAAACAGCAGAATTTTGCATAATTTATTGGAAAAGCATACTGCCAAGGAACTAGATAAATACTGTACTCAAAGTGAACTTCAAATAATTGCAAATGCAAAACTAAGACAATTCTGTAAACAGTAATAGATAACCAGAAACAACAATCTATATATAAATATACAATGTAAGAAACATGATGGCCGTGAGAAAGAGAAGGGAATTAGATGGACCTGGACAAACAGGCATCCAGAAACAAAAGAAAAAGTGATGGTTCCTTATTCATGCTGAATAAAGAATCTCACTAACCCCTAGAGAGCAACTAAATATCAACATCTGAGTGCGTTCAGGATTTGTTGCATATATTCATATTTAACTTAATTGTCATCTTTATACAACTCCAAGTTGAAAAATAACATTGTTTTTCACGTTGGCGTGTGTTATGCATAGAGGAACATTTAATAATGTGAGTGATGGTATATAATTGAGATCAGAGCTATTTTATATAAAGTGATCAGGAAGAGCTTTTCTGATAAAAAGAACTTTTGAGTTTCAGTTTAATAGGAACTAAGGCTTGTGGGTACCAGGAAGTGTAGTATTCTAGCAGAGGAAAGAATAAATGCAGAGGTCTTGAGACAGGAACATGTCTGTTATGTTTGAGAAACAGCAGGGAATCCAGAATAATGAATGCAGTAACTAAGGAGAGAATGATAATTATCTGGGTCAGAGGCATACCAGGGGTCATCCCTTAAAGCTATGATTAAAAAAAAAAAAAACTTTCAATGAGATAGAAAATTTGAAAACATTGCAGGGTTTTGAGCAGAGCAGGGAAAATATTTGGCTTATATTTTAGAAACATATTTGAGCGGTTCTGTGAAGACTATAGGAGGGTGTTAGGATATTATTGCAATAGTTGATATAAAATATGGTAGTGTCTTCTACTTGGATAAGGAAATGGCAACACAATCTGGTATTTTTGCATGGAGAATTCCATGGTCAGAGGAGCCTGGTGGGCTACGGTCCATGGGGTTGCGAAGAGTCAGACACGACTGAGCAACTAACACACACAGAGTGTCTTCTACTAAGAATATAATACTGAAGGAGGAGGAAAGTTAGATTCTTCTGTGTTGTGTTATAATTAAGCTGTGTATGATAATATCGTTTTTAAAAAATTATTCAGAAGTTGATTACAGAGAAAACTAAGATGTAATCACATTTCTTTTAATGTTTCTTTATTGTGGTAGAAGTCATATAATACAAAACGTACTATTCTAACCATATTTAACTGTACAGTTTGGTGACACTAAGTACATTCACAATTGCTGTCATCTTGCAGCATCATTGATCACCTGTTTAAACTGAAACTGTCTCCATTAAACATGAAGTCCCTGTCTGCTTTTCCCATCCACCCTCACTTCTGGGCCCCTGGCATCTTCCATTGTACTTTCTGACTCTATGAATTGGACTATTCTAGATACCTCCATCAGTGGAGTGAAACAGCGTCTTCTGCACCTAAAGTATATCTATATTATTCTAAAAACACAAAGTTCATAGGTAATCCTGTAGTACCAACAGGCTGTCATTTCCACAAGAGAAGACATCCCGGCACCGAGAATACTTCCTGTCATGTGTGAATTCTTCAGTAAACACCTGTGGAATGAATGACTAAATGAATGACTAAAAGAGTGAATTTGTGAATAGCACATATTTTATACTTGTTGCAACAAGTTATATTATGGTCATATCGTGGCCAGCTCTGTGTAACATGACTAAAATATATTTATTTCCATTTTTCAACTCTGCATTTCCTTTTGCTGTCTTGACTATGATCTCCATAATTAAAGGTTACAATGCCCTTTGATAAAGAAGTAAGAGGCATAATCCTTACTGAGCTTTGAGTCGTTGCTTACTACCCTTACTAGATCTTATAAGCAAAATAGTATATCTTTAGAGGGGGCGCTACTGCAAGGACACTGTAATATGAGTTGTACGCAGGGTTTTGTTTTTTGTATTGGCTCACATAAAACTCATCCAATCCATTGAAATAGTTCTAGAAACAAGACAGAGTAGAAATTAATAAGCAAAAACTAGTGATAACAATGACGACTCATTTAGGACTTATGTAATGAAAATAAACTGCTCTTTAAACATAGTTACATACTCCCTCCCCCCCGCCCCACNGAGTCTGAGTGAACTCTGAGAGATGGTGATGGACAGGGAGGCCTGGCATGCTGCAATTCATGGGGTTGCAGAGTTGGAAACGACTGAGCGACTGAACTGAACTGAACTGAATGTATATTATTACTACCCCACGTGGAGTACCCCACGTCCAAGGAGCGGCAGCTGCGTGAGCACAGGAGGGCTAAGAGGAGCTATTCCATGTTCCAGGTCAGGAGGGGCAGTGGTGAGGAGACACCCCTCGTCCAAGGTAAGGCTCAGCGGCTGTGCTTTGCTGGAGCAGCCATGAAGAGATATCCCATGTCCAAGCTAAGACAGTAGGTGTTGTGAGAGGGCATCAGAGGGCAGACACACTGAAACCATAAACGCAGAAGACTAGCCAGTCTGATCACATGGACCACAGCCTTGTCTAACTCAATGAAACTAAGCCACGCCATGTGGGGACAACCAAGACAGGTGGGTCATGGTGGAGAGACCTGACAGAACGTGGTCCACTGGAGAAGGGAATGGCAAACCACTTTAGTATTCTTGCCTTCAAAATCCTATGAACAGTATGAAAAGGCAAAATGATAACATACTGAAAGAGGAACTCCCCAGGTCGGTAAGAGCCCAATATGCTACTGGAGATGAGTGGAGAAATAATTCCAGAAAGAAAGAAGGGATGGAGCCAAAGCAAAAACAGTACCCAGTTATGAATGTGACTGGTGATAGAAGCAAGATACGATACTGTAAAGAGCAATATTGCATAGGAACCTGGAATGTTACGTTCATGAATCAAGGTAAATTGGAAGTGGTCAAACAGGAGNGAGGCTGAGTGCCGAAGAATTGATGCTTTTGAACTGTGGTGTTGGAGAATACTCTTGAGAGTCCCTTGGACTGCAAGGAGATCCAACCAGTTCATTCTGAAGGAGATCAACCCTGGGATTTCTTTGGAAGGAATGATGCTAAAGCTGAAACTCCAGTACTTTGGCCACCTCATGAGAAGAGTTGACTCATTGGAAAAGACTCTGATGCTGGGAGGGATTGGGGTCAGGAGGAGAAGGGGATGACCAAGGATGAGATGGCTGGATGGCATCATGGACTTGATGGATGTGAGTCTGAGTGAACTCCGAGAGATGGTGATGGACAGGGAGGCCTGGCGTTCTGCGATTCATGGGGTCGCAAAGAGTCGGACACAACTGAGCGACTGAACTGAACTGATAGCAGAAACTAACACAGCATTGCAAATCAACTCTACTTCAATAAAAAATAATTGTAAAAACAGACTATTCTTCTGTAAAGAGCCAGAATAACATCTATGCATGATTAAGACCCTAATGGAAATAGTGAGAGACTTTATTTTCTTGGGCTCCAAAATCACTGCAGATGGTGACTGCAGCCATGAATTTAAAGGACGCTTACTCCTTGGAAAAATGCTATGACAAACCTAGACAGAGTATTAAAACACAGAAACATCATTTTGTTGACAAAGGTCCGTTTAATCTAAGTTATGGTTTTTCCAGTGGTTGTGTATGGATGTGAGACTACGAAGAAGGCTGAGCGCCGAAGAACTGATGCATTCGAACTGTGGTGCTGGAAGATCCTTGAGAGTCCCTTGGACTGCAAGGAGATCGAACCAGTCAATCCTAAAGGAAATCAGTCCTGAACATTCACTGGAAGGACTGATGCTGAAGCTTCAATCCTTTGGCCACCTGATGTGAAGAGCCAACTCATTGGAAAAGACCCTGAAGCTGGGAAAGATTGAGGGCAGGAGGAGAAGGGGATGACAGAGGATGAGATGGCTGAATGGCATCACCAACTCAATGGACATGAGTTTGAGTAAGGTCAGAGATGGTGAAGGACAGAGAGGCCTCATGTGCTGCAGCCCATGGGGTTGAAAAGAGTTGGACAGGACTTAGTGACTGAACAACAACAAAGATCCTTATATGTGTCGAGCATTTTAAGTACATTGCATTTTTAAATCCTTATCCCCTTATTCACAGATGAAGAAAGCAAGGCTTGGAGAGGTTGCAAGACCCGCACAGTCAGCAGAGCTGACAAGCAGCCACCGTGACAGCGTCAATCCTGAGAGCGTGCCAGGTGGCATCCAAACCCTCTGCCTCGCCGCAGCCCCCTGACGAGGTGTCGTGATTATTCCCCCAGTTGACAGATGAGGAAACAGGTTCAGAGCGGGAGAGACACACACCCAGGGTCACACTGCTTAAGTGGTAGGACCAGGACTGGAACCCGGTCCAGAGCCTGAATCCAAGCCCTCTCTGGTGTGTCCCGGAATCCATTCTCTTCCCGACACCCAGTGGATGCTCAGTAAATTCTGCCCCCTGGGAATTGTCGAGCACCAGTACCAGTGATCACTGCAAAGAAATAGAGGCAAACAATAGAATGGGAAAGACTAGAGATCTCTTCAAGAGAATTAGAGATACCAAGGGAACATTTCATGCAAAGATGGGCTCAATAAAGGACAGAAATGGTACGGACCTAACAGAAGCAGAAGATATTAAGAAGAGGTGGCAAGAATATACGAAAGAACTATACAAAAAAGATCTTCATGACCCAGATAATCACAATGGTGTGATCACTCATCTAGTACCAGACATCTTGGAATGAGAAGTCAAGTGAGCCTTAAGAAGCATCACTACGAACAAAGCTAGTGGAGATGATGGAATTCCAGTTGAGCTATTTCAAATCCTGAAAGATGATGCTGTGAAAGTGCTGCACTCAATCTGCCAGCAAATTTGGAAAACTCAGCAGTGGCCACAGGACTGGAAAAGGTCAGGTTTCATTCCAATCCCCAAAAAAGGCAATGCCAAAGAATGCTCAAACTACCGCACAATTGCACTCATCTCACACACTAGTAAAGTAATGCTCAAAATTCTCCAAGCCAGGCTTCAACGGTATGTGAACCATAAACTTGCAGATGTTCAAGCTGTATTTAGAAAAAGAAGAGGAACAAGAGATCAAGTTGCCAACATCCACTGGGTCATAGAAAAAGCAAGAGAGTTCCAGAAAAATATCTACTTCTGCTTTACTGACTCTGCCAATGCCTTGACTGTGTGTAAACTGTGGAAACAAACTGTGGAAAATTCTGAAAGAGATGGAAATACCAGACCACCTGACCTATCTCCTGAGAAATCTGCATACAGGTCAAGAAACAACAGTTAGAACTGGACATGGAACAACAGACTGGTTCCAAATAGGAAAAGGAGTATGTCAAGGCTGTATATTGTCACCCTGCTTTTTTAACTTCTATGCAGAGTACATCATGAGAAATGCTGGGCTGGAAGAAGCACAAACTGGAATCAAGATTGCTGGGAGAAAAATCAATAACCTCAGATACGCAGCTGATACCACCCTCATGGCAGAAAGTGAAAAAGAACTAAAGAGCCTCTTGTTGAAAGTTAAAGAGGAGAGTGAAAAAGTTGGCTTAAAGCTCAACATTCAGAAAACTAAGATCATGGCATCTGGTTCCGTTATTTCAAGGTAAATAGGTGGGGAAACAATGGAAACAGTGACAGACTTTATTTTGGGGGGATCCAAAATCACTGCAGATGTTGATTGTAGCCATGAAATTAAAAGACGCTTACTCCTTGGGAGAAAAGCTCTGACCAACCTAGACAGCATATTAAAAAACAAAGACATTACTTTACCAACTAAAGTCCGTCCAGTGAAAGCTATGGTTTTTCCAGTGGTCATGTACGGATGTGAGAGTTGGACTATAAAAAAAGCTTAATGCAGAAGAATTGATGCTTTTGAACTGTGGTGTTGGAGAAGACTCTTGAGAGTCCCTTGGACTGAAAGGAGATCCCACCAGTCCATCCTAAAGGAAATTAGTCCTGAATATTCACTGGAAGGACTGATGCTGAAGCTGAAGCTCCAATGCTTTGGCCACCTGATGTGAAGAAGTGACGGATCAAAAAAGACCCTGATGCTGGGAAAGACTGAGGGCAGGAGAAGGGGATGACAGAGGAGAAGATGGTTGGATGGCATCATCGACGCAATGGACATGAGTTTGAGCAAGCTCTGGGAGTTGGCGATGGACAGGGAAGCCTNAAGTGACGGATCAAAAAAGACCCTGATGCTGGGAAAGACTGAGGGCAGGAGAAGGGGATGACAGAGGAGAAGATGGTTGGATGGCATCATCGACGCAATGGACATGAGTTTGAGCAAGCTCTGGGAGTTGGCGATGGACAGGGAAGCCTGGAGTGCTGCAGCCCATGGGGTCACAAAGAGTCAGACATGACTGAGCAACTGAACTGAACTGAACTGAATACCAGTTATTAGAACATCCACCTGGATGCATGGCAAAGCTAACCACAGAGTTTGTGGGAGTATATACAGTGGGGGAATCCGAAGGTCTAGAAAGGCTAAGTAACTTCTCCACAGTCACACAGCTCGCTATGGGCAGATGGAGACCTAGAATCCCAGGCCAGCCTTCTAGAGTTTCACACCTTTGCATCGAGGGGCCCCTCCTGGGGCCCCCACCCCTTACCCACTGTCCAGGGCCATCTCAGCTCTCCCCTCTGGGCCCTGCCGCCCTCCAGGTGCTGACAAGGCAGGGTTGCCTACCTGTGACCTTGGGAAGGGACGGAAGTGGTTTTAGCAATCTAAACACACTTGTTCCTCGCCTCGAGGAGCCTGAGTGCTGAGTGATTTGTATGCTCCAAGCACGTCACCTTCTTTCAGGAGACAGAGAGGCTCCCTGAAAAGTCATTTTTCAGCATTTGACACAAAGTCTCTTTCGCTCTCTCACTAAGCCAGATAACCATCAGCAGAGAGGCCGATTAGAAAAAATATATGCTTGGTAACGGGAAGCCAGGGACAGAGAGGAGGCTGGCCCGTCAGTCTTCCTTCCTTCACTCATTTAGATGGGGGCGTGGGGCGCTTTCTCACCTGGTTCTGCTGCTCAAGGAGAAGGTTATCTTCTGGAGAGATCAGCAGTCTGGGTAAAGGGCATCTTCTAGGGGTTGGAGGCACAGGTCTGGGCTTGGGAGTCGGGAGAGCAAGTATTCAAGTCCCAGCTCTGCTGCTTCCTAGATGTGTGACCTTGGGCAGGTCACTTCCCCTGTTGGAGCCTCAGTTTCTGCATCTGACAAATGGATATGACTGCCCCCCTCAAGGGGCCGTGATGCAATTCAGATAAGAGAATGCATAGAGCCACAGAATCGAGTAAACAGTGAGCTGTCAATATATGTCAGCCCTGAGACTTCCCTGCTGGCCCAGTAGTTAAAAACCTGCCTTGCAGTTCAGGGGATGTGGGTTCGTCCTGGTCAGGGAAGTAAGACCCCACACGCCTAGGGGCAACTATGGCTGCATGCAGCTACCTAAGCCTATGCATGCTGGAGCCTGCACGCCACAACTAGGGCATCTCTATGCCACAACAAAACATCCCGCGTGACCCAGCGAGGATCCATGTGCCTCCTCTCAAGGCCTGACACAGCCAAACAGTTTGTTTTAAAATTTTTTAAAAATACGTGCCGGCCATGGGAGGTTTCGGGCGACACTTACGGGACTCCTGGAGCCCCCTGCTGAGCTTTGGCTGCGAAGGCAGAGCCTGGGCTCTCTTGCTGGCATCTGCGAGTATCGGCTGGTAACCTCTCAGTCACGCAGTGTGTGTGGATTCTGCAGACAGGCCGGCCCTGTCGGCTGGGGGCTTCTGACCAGAGACGGGACCCCGCCTCATGGAGGAGCGGGCAGTCCAGCTCCGTCACTAAGCGGTGGCAGGGAGACTGCCTCTCTCCCGTTCCCCTGCACCTCATGTCCCTGCCCCCGCAGGAAGGACCCTCTTTCACACTCAGCAAGGACTCAGAAGTTCCTCAAGACACAGCTCTCCCTGCTTGCACTGAGGTTGCCTTAAGTCCTGCAGGTCAGTGTGGAATTCAGTTCATCGAGCATTTAGCGATATCCATATGTTCCCCCTTCCCCCTTTGCCACCAGCAAATCCATTCAGCCCACTAGATCACACCTGGCCTCCTTCCTGCCTCCCTGCCTCCAGCCTCGCTCCATCCTGCTACCAGGAATAGCTTTCTACCACACTCCATCCCTTGTTTAAAACTCATATGTGCCTCCTCCCTCCCCGATGTGTCTGTTTCAAGGAGGAGGGGGAGGGTATCCCAGCTCCCTCACTGGGATCCCTCCATCGACCCTGCCCCTTCCCGCTGCTCTCTGGACACACCCCAAGCCCCACCCAGCTGCCTGCAGCTCTGCAAACCTCCGAGCTCTCGCTCCTGCCCACAGGGCTTTGCATCTGCTGCTTGATCCAGGCACAGGGACCTTCCCCTCTTTTCCATCACTGCACCCCCTCACCCGTCACGCCCTGGAGTGAGAGCCTTCTCTGCCTCTGGGCTCCCATGATCCGCTGCCCTTCCCCCATGACCCATCTGTGTGTCTGTCTGTTGACCTACCAGACGGTCTCTCATTCCAGGCTACGTTTCCAGTTTCCAGCACAGAATCGCATAAGATAACTATTTGTGGAATGGATGCATTTACAGCGCATCTACAATGTTCCGTGTTAGGCGCTGGGAACAGAAGAGTGAAGCAGGATGCCTGGCCTGTAGGAAGTCAAAGCTAAGCGCCAAGGAGAATAAGACCTATTGTCAAAGAAGAGAATGTGCAGAGAGAATGGCATTGGTTCCAGGGAGAGACAAGCACCAGAGCTGAGGCGGCTCAGAGCAAGGGCTGACGTCCTAATGGGATGAGCGCTCGGAGGACTTGGAGGAAAGGGCTTGGCGGCAGGTTCACACTGGAGAAGGCGCGGCTCGTGGGCCCTCATTCCAGCTCCATCTCGTCTGATCTCCCACCATGGCTCAGTCCAGCCTCGCCCGTCCACCCGAGGAGGCCCGGTGCCCCAGGCCACCTTGCACCTCTTTGCGGGCTGATGCCTCAGGCTCTCCACGGGAGGCAGTCGGGCGGCACAGAACAGGAGTGAACCTCCACGAAGATGCTCTTGGGTTGGAACTCAGGCTCCTCCCTTTCCAGCTGTCTACCAGCTGTCAGAAGAGTGGGCATACTGGGTTTAAGAAAGCCCTCCACGTTCATGGCCACCTGGAGCATCAGGGCATGAGATCTTATTTGGAAATAGGACGATGCAGTTAGTTAGGATGAGACGTCCTCGTAAGGAGAGGAGAGCTGGAGACAGATGCCCCCAGGGGGATGCCACGCGGCTGTGATGACGGCGGAGGTTGGAGTGACGGGTCTGTAAGCCAAGGGATGCCGAGGATGGCGGACAGCTACCAGAAGTTATAAGAGACAAAGAAAGATTCTTTTCTGGAGGCTTTGGAGAGAGCCTGGCCCCGCTGACACCTTGACTTCAGACTTCTCGCCTTCGAAGCTGTAAGAGAACAAATTCCTGTTGTTTTTAGTCACCCAGGTGGTGGTAATTTGTTAGGGCAACCCCGGAAAACGGGGAGTGTAACAGCCGAAAGATGGAGGTCATGAAAAGTGGTTAGCACGGAGCCTGCGCATAGTAGGTGCTCAGAACACATTAGCGCTCATTGCTTTTTATTAATTCAGTATATGAGGCTGCTTTCTCTTCCCTCCACCGGAAGCAGGCCTCTCATTCTGCAGAAACCCCGATGGCTTCCCTGCTTCCCTGCTTGGTATAGCATCTTTCACACCCAGCGCCATCCTAAATTCCTCCTATTACCTTAAATTCGCCTGTGGTCTGGGGACTGGGAAGACAAGCCACATGATGGTTTGTTCATAAAATTAGAGTCTGCGGGTCAGAAGAAATCTCAGAGGCCACTTCTGCAATCCATTTCTGATTCCTGATCATCTTCTAAAGCACAGCACTTATAACCTACACACATATAACCCTGCAAATAACCTACACAAACACACACACAGGAAAATTCCTTTTCCTTCAGCTCGTCCCACTGTAGGCTAACAAATATTTCTATACCGCATGAGTGAAATAGACAAACATCTTGCCGGATCACACCCTTCCCCTATCCAGGCCCCACCATGGTTCCCACCACCCTTGGAGCAGATTCCAGGCCCCGAGGCTGGCCCACAAGGCCCACAGTTGCTGCTCTCTGATCATGGTTCCCTCTGCATTCCACACCCCACCCGAGCAGGCCCCCGCTCCCCCACCCAGAGTCTGCCTGCAGTGTGGGAGACCCAGGTTCCATCCCTGGGTCAGGATGACCCCCTGGAGAAGAAACAGCAACCCACTCCAGTATTCTTGCCTGAAAAATCCCATGGATGGAGGAGCCTGGCGGCTACAGAGCATGGGGTCAGAGTCTGACACGACTGAGCGACTTGACCTTCACTTTCCTTCTGCATGTCAGCCCCCTGCCCGTGTCTGCAGGCTTGTCACCGCTTCATTCAGCTGCCACGTCAAAAGTCACCTCCTCACAGACACAGCCCTCTGCCCCTCCTGTGATGAACACTTATCTCAACCCCGTGAACTGGGGAGTTTGTTTCCCTAGAGCAAGGGTGCCCAACCTCTGGGATCTAATAATGCCTGATGATCTGAGATAACGCTGATATAATAATAATAGAAATAAAGTGCACAATAAATGTCATGGGGCTTGAATCAGCCATCCCCTACCCTCTGGTCCCTGGAAAAATTGTCTTCTGTGAAAATTGTCCCTGGTGCCAGAAAAGTTGAGGACTGCTGCAGAGTGAAGGTTCTGTGAGGACTGGGGTGCCCGGCTCCAGGACAGTGCCCCCTCTCAGGAGACGCTCCATAGAAAGATCAGTATTACATGAGTGAATTGAATCCATCTGCATTCCATTTTTCAAAAAATAATCAAGTTTATCTTCCCACTTCATTTTCACAAATGCTTTAGGAAGGAGATTATTCCGATTTTCTGGCAAAAGTAAGCAAAAATTGAAGGTTTACTGGAATCTGGCACCAAAGTAACCAGCCAGAGTCTACCCAGACAGTAGCAAGGGGAGAAACTCCAACCCAGCTCTTCTGATCCCCAGCCCTCATCCCCACCCCCACCGCACACGCTAATTCAAGCCCTGACTGAGCGGCAGGGTCCTGGCTGGGCGCTGCCCTCACTGGGCCTCCGCGGGCCGCTGCTGGTCAGGTGGTGGCCTCCATCTGTGGTCNTAAGCGCGAGCCAAGAGATGTGTATAAGAGACAGCATCCCCACCCCCACCGCACACGCTAATTCAAGCCCTGACTGAGCGGCAGGGTCCTGGCTGGGCGCTGCCCTCACTGGGCCTCCGCGGGCCGCTGCTGGTCAGGTGGTGGCCTCCATCTGTGGTCCTGTGGTCCTCCGCGTGCCCCGCGAGGCAGGGCACCTGGATACTAAGGATGCTGGTGATGGCGATGATGGTGATGACGGTGACGAGCCGGCGTCAGCAGTGCTGCCTGCGTCAGGAAGGGTTCCACGCGCTGCACAGACGCAAACACTCGCTGATTCCTCCCGTCAACCCTGAGGCAGGCCTTGCTCCCATCGTGTGGACGTGGAAACTGAGGCACAGACAGAGGCTAACTCACACGCCCTAGGGAATCCGGACGCAGCCTCCCGAGGCCCCGCCCAGAGCTGTGCTGGGCGTGTGTGTCCACCCCAGGCGCGGCGGCAGGGCAGGCGCCCAGCTCCTCTGCACTGGCGGAAGGGCCAGGCGGGCGGGGCTATCCTCGTCTCGTGGAGGTGGCGAAGGGGCTCCCGGAGCTGAGCTGAGGATTCTCATCCTGTAAGCGCGAGCCAAGGGCCAATGTCAGGAGTGGTTCGTTCCAAAGCGAGTGCTGGAAATGGCTGGGCTCTTCTGCCATGAAACCCGGTGGAGGGGGGACACAGCAGCGGGAGAAGGGGTCGCCCCGGGGGCCGGGGGGTGGACGGGAGCTGCTCCCCGCCCGGAGAGGCAGGCGCCACGTGCCGGATCCAGTTCGAGTCATCGCCTGCCATGCAGGCCATCTGTCCTCGCCCCACCAGCCCCTGCTCCATCTCCAAGACCTGCGGAGGGAGCCGGAACCACCTATGGCCCTAAGACCAGCTGCCCAGGTCACAAACAGATCCGAGCCTCAGAACACGGGAGGCGGGAGCGGATGGAGCCCCACGCAGATGCCAAGTTCAAAAGAGGATCTCAGGGACACAGTGACAAATGCGGGACTCAGCACAAAAGCATCCAAATGACAGGAGAAAAACAGAACCAGATGGACCGGCCTCCGCGGCCAGGCAGGCCGCCACAGGCCCACTCGGCTCAGGCCGGCTCCTACAGACCGGCAAGGGTCCTCCCCGAATGCAGACGCCACTCCCCTTGCCTGGAACCCCCTCTCCACTCTACCCCAGGCCCTCCCCAGAGTCCTCAGGAGGCTCTAGCAGAATCCGCTCTACCTCCTGAGTCCTGCTCTGACTCTGGGACTCCCCTCAGCCCTCTCTTTGCTGTTCTTCCAGGGATGCCATCTGCCCCCAAGCTGACTGCTGGAGCCCCCCTTCCTGTGGGCAAGGGACCTCGTGGTTTGTAAGGCAGTTCTTTCACTTCCACTGTCTCCAGGGGCCCCGAGAACAGCCTGGGGGAGTGGCAACTGTTTTCCCACTGGATGCACGAGGCTCAGAGCGGACAGGTGACTGGTCTGAGGTCGCACAGCTAGAAACCACAGCGGGCAGAACCGGAAATCCGAGACTTTGCTCTGAACTCGGCACACTGGCTGGGGCCTGGCACCCAGTGAGCGCTTAACAGGGAATGAGCGAATCACGCGGGTCCCTGAGGTAGATGCAACCTTCCTTTTCTCCCCCTACCCCCAGAATTTCCTCCTTGTGGGCTCCTGGAACCTCTGAAGGCCATCCCAGTCTGAAATCCCTCTGCAGGGAAGAGAGGAGAGAAGGGACGTGGTGGTCCACTCTGATGCCCCCACCCCAGCTTCCCACTGGACTTGGCTGCCATCCGCCCAGGATGACCCTGCTCTCCTCTCCATCACAGGCAGAGGTCACCCCACGATAAGGCCCAGCTGGAGCATCCTCACCCCAGGGAGATGGCATGATAGCTGGCCATGTTTTACAAGCTCACAAATCCCCGATAAGAGCTGGCCGCTCAGCTGGCTCCAGCGAGATAAGGACATGCCCTCAGCTCCCTCCCTTGGCCCTCACCCGTGCCAGGGAAGAAAGACAGGCCCGAACTCACATCTAATAAGAACCGCTCTGACCTGCAGGGACCCCTCACTGCCCCGGACAGATGGACATCACCGCAACCCACAGGACAGGCTTACCGGCGCCACAAAGCAGACAGACGGAGGGAGGCCAAGAGAACTGCTCCTTGGGAAGGCCCTCAGCTGGGCAATGCCCCTCTGGGATTCTGATGAGCATTAACCAGGCACTGCCTGTGCCCCAGGACCTGGCCAAGTACACACACACACCCCCCCCCCCGCACGCCTGCCTCCAGCAGCCCAGGGGTCAATGCACTCACACCCCCGTGCTGTAAAGAAGAAGCTAGGAGCAGAGGTGAGGACCGGGGTCTGCAGTAGGTTGGGCTCTGGGGACCGGACCGGGAGACAGAAAGTAATGTGCAGGGCGACTTCTTGGGGTGTCAGAGCCTGCACCCAGGGAGGGAGGCAGGAGGGGCAGCCAGGCCACATGCCTCGGCCAGACCCCGCTGGGCCTTGGGAGTGGAAACGAGCCTTCAGCGTTGCTCTGAACTGAGGCCTGACCACAAGGCCCTTGCATCCATCAGGGGGCCATCAGATAGGTCAGCCTTTGGGGAGGCATGGCCTGGGGTTAGCTGGTGGTCTTCAAGGGCAATGCCCCACAGAGGCTGGGCTGTGAGAGGCCTGGGGCCGAGAGTGCCCAGTCACATGGCTACCAGCTGTGAGCCGGGCATCAACCCAGGTCTGGCTGCCCTCCCCACCCTCTGAAGGGTGACTCTAGACCATCTTGCTGAATGGTCTCAGCCTCCAAATTTAGCTTTCTGCTCCTTTTAGAGAGAGACAGAGAGAGAGACTTACAGAGTTAGTGCCATTTCCTTCTCCAGAGCATCTTCCCAACCCAGGTATCGAACCTGGGTCTCCTGCATTGTAGGCAGATGCTTTACCGTCTGAGCCACCAGGGAAGTCTTTAGTAGGAGATGGTTGCCTCAAAGTTAGAAGGCCTTGCTGTTAGGCCTGGCCCAGGCACTGCCCAGCTCTGGTTAAGCTGGGGGATGAACCCAGCTGGACTCCATGTCTCTCTGGACTCTGACCTCGCACTCTGGTTCTGATCCTCACCTAGAGCGAGCCGGCATGACCCAGCTCACCTCTGCGTCTTGCAGGGTCCTCTCCTCTCAACCCTGCAGCAGGATGAGCCCGTGGGGGTCACACGGCCCCTCACTTACAGGTGAGTCCTGGACTGGCAGCAGTTTGCCCCACCAAAGGCTAGGGTCAGTCTCGAGGGGAGATGCCCCAGGCTCAAACCCCAGCTCTGATAGCTTCCAGCTCTGTGTCCTTGGGCTTGTGAGTTCATTTTTCTGCGCCTCCGTCCCCAGCGGTAAACAGGGACGGTAATAATGTCACCTCCCTCGTGGGAACTGGGGGAGCTGACCGGCATTGAGGACTGAGCCTGGCGCCCGGCACGCAGGAAGCCCCGCTCACCAGCTGTCCCCTCCACCCCTGTCGCCACCTGGGGGTGCAGCCGGCTCAGAGGTGAGTCTCCAAGCCTTGTCCTGTCCCCGTCCCTGCCCCTCCCGCTGACAACCTCCAAGGAAGTCCAGGCTCCAAAACGTCACCGCTGTGAATTTACCTCCTCTGCTTTCACTTCCTCTGCACATATTTATATTCTACCCTGTGAGGACGTCGCGAAAGTCCCCACTCCCAGCCAGCGACTCAGCCTTCTCCGCAGTGATCTAATCAAAGGCCATATTTTACCGGCATGCGCTAACCCAAAGACCATATTTCATGGGGGCGATCTAATCAGCAAACTGCATTTCCAAGGTGGGGATCTAAATTCATGGGTATATTTCATGGCTTGAGATCTAATCATGGGGCAATATTTCATAGCAGGGATCTAATCCCAAGGGGATATTTCTTGCTTGGGAGATCAGAGCAGTTCAACATGACTTTTGCTTCCTCTTTCTTTCAAATTTATTTTTATGTTTTGAGAAAAGTTGAAAGTATCATAGCCAGTCACAACTTTGCCAACGCTTAGGTCACTCTTAATAAAAAGTAGTCTTTACTAAATGGTGATTCATCCAGTTCTCTCTGGTATCACAGAAACTTTTCGAGACATGACTGGGTTTGTAGCTGCTGCTGCAAAGTCGCTTCAGTCGTGTCCGACTCTGTGCGGCCCCATAGACGGCAGCCCACCAGGCTCCCCCGTCCCTGGGATTCTCCAGGCAAGAACCCTGGAGTGGGTTGCCATTTCCTTCTCCAATGCATGAAAGTGAAAAGTGAAAGTGAAGTCGCTCAGTCATGTCCAACTCTTAGCGACCCCATGGACTGCAGCCTACCAGGTTCCTCCGCCCATGGGATTTTCCAGGCAAGAGTACTGGAGTGGGTTCCCCTCAAATCCAGGTGGGACCTCCAGAAGCAGCGTCCAAGGAGCACTATAATTCCTTATTCTGCCCTCATTTCCTCCCTCCCTGTCTCCTTCCCCACCTTCCTCCATTCCTTCCTTCTTTCCTCAAGTGTTCTGAGTGCCTGCTTAGTGCCAAGAACTGGGCTTGGAATCACTGATCCATTGCAGAGCAAGATATACATCCCCTATTCTGAATTAAATGCTTGTGAACCCTCAAGTTCGTATGGTGAAGCTCTAGCCCCCTAATGCATCATATTTGGAGGCAGGTCTTTGGAAAGTCATTAGGTTGGATGAGGTTGTGAGGGGCGGGTGGCTTCCCTGGTGGCTGAGTCCTAAAGAATTCGCCTGCAATGCAGGAGCCGCAGGAGAGGCGGGTTCAATCCCTGGGTCAGGAAGATCCCCTGGAGAAGGGAATGGCAACCCACTCCAGTATTCTTGCCTGGAAAATCCCACGGACAGAGGAGCCTGGCGGGCTCCAGTCTATGGGGTCACAAAGAGTCGGACATGACTGAAGCGACTCAGCACACACACGTGAGGGTGGGGCCTCCCAGATGTGGTCAGTGCCCTCCTAAGAAGAAAAAGGCCAGCTCTCTCTCTCTCTCTCCCCATCTCTCTCTCACTGCCGTGTGGGCATACGGCAAGAAAGTGACTGAATGAGAGCCAGGAAGAGGGGCCTCACTGGGCATCAAACCTGTTGGCACTTTGGTCTTGGATGCCAAGCCTCCAAAACTGTGAGAAATGGATGTCTGTGGTATTTTGTTATAACACCTAGCGCTGAGACACGGCCCTTGCCACCTTGATGTTGCTCTTTTGGGAGAGACAGACATTCAGCAGAGAGTCATTAGAGAGAAGATGGTTGCAATTAGGATCCATGCAGTGAAGAAGGGAAGGAGGCTGCGAGTGTACAGGCCCTGGACTCAGCTGAGGAGGCCTGCAGAGATCTGGAGGAGGGGCAGGAGTTGCCCAGATGACCTTAGGTGGAGGCTGGAAGGCAGGGAGAGGAGGGAAGAGCATTCTAGGTGGTGGAAAGGGCATATGCAAAGACCCTGGAATTATATGGAACCTGCTCAGTCAGAGGGACAGAGAGACCAGTGGCCCAAGAGGAGGCTGGAGAGGTGGGTGAGCCCAGGCTCCTGGGGTCATGATCCCAATCCTGACACTTCTGAGCTGGGGAACCTAGGGCCAGAGCTACTTACCTGGACTGAGCCTCAGTGTCTTCATCTGTAGAATGGAATAACAGTGCATAATCTATAAAAATATTTGAAATCTGAAACTAATACACTATTATAAATCAACTACACTTCAATTTTTAAAAGAGAATAATAATAGTAGCTACTTCAGAGGATGTTGACTTTTTTCTGTAAGCAAAAGAAAGCTACCAAGAGATGTGAGGCAGGATTAGATTAATATATATATGAAAGTAGTGAGTGTTAGTGGCTCAGTCGTGTCCGACTCTTTGACCCCATGGACTGTAGCCCGCCAGGCTCCTCTGCCCGGGGAATTCTCTAGGCAAGAATACTGGAGTGGGTTGCCACGCCCTCCCGCAGGGGATCTTCTCAACCCAGGGATCGAACCCAGGGCTCCTGTGTTGCAGGCAGATCCTTTGCCGCCTGAGTCACGAGGGATATTTCCTATCCTTTGGCTGCGCTGTGCAGCAAGCGGGACCTTAGTTCCCCGCCCAGCAGTCGAGCCCACACTCCCCGCATTGACAGCGCGGAGCGTTAACCACCGCACTGCCAGGGCGTGCCCGGGGTTAACATTGTCTAAAGACCCTAGTAGTGGCTGCTCTGAGAACAGATTCTAAGAAGACAAGAAGGAAGAAATGGGTCTGGCTAGGATGCTGCTGAAGACATTCAGGGGGAGAGATGCTGGACTCCACACCTAAGGAGGGCAGCAGGGGGCAGCTCCAAGCGACAGAGGGGAGGGGTCTTCACAAGGCCTCCGAGAGTGAGCAGACAGGGGGAGGGTGACCCCCAAGTACTCGATTTTGAGACAGATGCATCCGTCTTGCTCCCCAGAAGCTCTAAGTTGGGGCGGGAATGATGCAGAGAGGAAGCCAGAGAGAGACTGAGGCCCCGCAACCCGGTTCCCAATCCTCTGGCAACTCTCTGCTGAGGGAAGACTAGTAAGCCCCACTCCGCTCATGCCCTGCCCCTGATAGCTCTGCATTCCCCGAGCCAATTTCGAGCAAATCAGTCTCCCAGGTGGAGCACAGAGAGCTTCGAGATGCTCCAATACAGCAAGTGTTTTGGGACGGGGAATACAAGGCTTCCGGGGAGCTCTGAAACTCTCATTTAAATATCACAGCTCATCACTCACCTCATTGCCAGTACATTCACCCTGCCATCTCTCTAACCATCTTCCCAAACGGGTAATGCTTTGCTGTTTTGCAAAAAGCGCTTTCACCCACTTTATTTCACCTGATTCTCACAACAACCCTCGGGAGACACACAGACACATAGCCGCATACCTGTCTTCCAGGCGGAGAAACTGAGGCTCAGAGGCCGGAAGTGGCTCGCCTAGCAGGAGCAGCGGCAACTCCAGCTGCAGGAAATGTGCGCCAAGCCCTTGTCCTGTGCCTGATACTCTCAGAGGCGCTTGAAGACACAGTGATGCGCTCATCTTATAGCGAGCTCTATGCAATAGGTGTTACTATTATACCCATTTTTCAGAGGGGGAAACAGAGGTACAGAGCAGCTTGCCCCAGGCCATGTAGCTAGTAAGTGGTGGAGCCGGGATCCCGACCCAAGAAGTCTCACTCCAGAATCTCTCTTTAGCCGCTAGGTTGTACATCCTCACAGTGAGGAAGGAGGGATGCAGTTGGGCTCTGCCCAGCATCCAGGGAACAATACTTCAGCTGTCAGTGGGTGACACCACCCGTGAGTTAAACACCTGAGAAATGCCATTAGGAATTACAAATCCACATAGATCCCGCTGCCCAGAGGACCTCGGGCCTGGAGCATGCTTGGTTTCGGTGTTTCTCCCGATCACTCACTTTAATATTTAGAAACCACTTCAGAGCTCAGTGGGCGGAGCATTTCCTAGAAGGTGTGTAGAAATGAGCAGCCAGCTCTAAACCTACATCCCCGAGGTTAACAGAGAGTGGGCGGGAGGTCCCTGCATTCTGCATGTCCGGGGTCACGGGTGAGGCCCACAGACGGGTCTGTCCACCCCACTTATTTTTCAGTCTGCGGAGATGCCTCACTTTTTTTCTGCAAGGGTGAGCCAGAGATCAGGGACCACACCAGGCTTCAGACAGAATTCTACAAAGGGAGGGGCTATAATCTCTAAGAATTTAAGATGGACGATCACCCACATTGTGAACAAGGCAGGACGCACATCCACGTCAGGGGTAAAGGGGTGACCAGTTGCCACAAACGGGCTGGGAGAGGGAGCTTGCGTGTGTTCAACCGCCTCCCCCTGTAAAACCGCTCAGGTAGACGGCCCTTCCTCCTGTGGGCAGGGCGGCAGCAACTTGGGCTGGCTTCTGGTTCAGGGTCAAGTTCCCGGCACCCGATCTCCTTGTTTTGGGGGCAGCCTCCCCAAAGGACCAGAACGCTGGTCGTCACGTCAGCCCGTCACTAGACCGCCACCTGAGTCTCATTTGAATCTCGTTTGAGGAAAATGATTAAAGGTTCAGAGGGATTAATTTACAAGGAAAGATTAAAGACACTAAATCCGTGTAGCCTGGCTGAACCATGACCAAAGGCTGGGGGCTTCAGGGATGTTTCCAAATATTTGAAGAGAGTAGCAGCCCCAGGAAGGGAGGTGGGGGGGTGGCCTGTCTCTTATACACATCTTCTTCAAGCGCCTCTGAGAGTATCAGGCACAGGACAAGGGCTTGGCGCACATTTCCTGCAGCTGGAGTTGCCGCTGCTCCTGCTAGGCGAGCCACTTCCGGCCTCTGAGCCTCAGTTTCTCCGCCTGGAAGACAGGTATGCGGCTATGTGTCTGTGTGTCTCCCGAGGGTTGTTGTGAGAATCAGGTGAAATAAAGTGGGTGAAAGCGCTTTTTGCAAAACAGCAAAGCATTACCCGTTTGGGAAGATGGTTAGAGAGATGGCAGGGTGAATGTACTGGCAATGAGGTGAGTGATGAGCTGTGATATTTAAATGAGAGTTTCAGAGCTCCCCGGAAGCCTTGTATTCCCCGTCCCAAAACACTTGCTGTATTGGAGCATCTCGAAGCTCTCTGTGCTCCACCTGGGAGACTGATTTGCTCGAAATTGGCTCGGGGAATGCAGAGCTATCAGGGGCAGGGCATGAGCGGAGTGGGGCTTACTAGTCTTCCCTCAGCAGAGAGTTGCCAGAGGATTGGGAACCGGGTTGCGGGGCCTCAGTCTCTCTCTGGCTTCCTCTCTGCATCATTCCCGCCCCAACTTAGAGCTTCTGGGGAGCAAGACGGATGCATCTGTCTCAAAATCGAGTACTTGGGGGTCACCCTCCCCCTGTCTGCTCACTCTCGGAGGCCTTGTGAAGACCCCTCCCCTCTGTCGCTTGGAGCTGCCCCCTGCTGCCCTCCTTAGGTGTGGAGTCCAGCATCTCTCCCCCTGAATGTCTTCAGCAGCATCCTAGCCAGACCCATTTCTTCCTTCTTGTCTTCTTAGAATCTGTTCTCAGAGCAGCCACTACTAGGGTCTTTAGACAATGTTAACCCCGGGCACGCCCTGGCAGTGCGGTGGTTAACGCTCCGCGCTGTCAATGCGGGGAGTGTGGGCTCGACTGCTGGGCGGGGAACTAAGGTCCCGCTTGCTGCACAGCGCAGCCAAAGGATAGGAAATATCCCTCGTGACTCAGGCGGCAAAGGATCTGCCTGCAACACAGGAGCCCTGGGTTCGATCCCTGGGTTGAGAAGATCCCCTGCGGGAGGGCGTGGCAACCCACTCCAGTATTCTTGCCTAGAGAATTCCCCGGGCAGAGGAGCCTGGCGGGCTACAGTCCATGGGGTCAAAGAGTCGGACACGACTGAGCCACTAACACTCACTACTTTCATATATATATTAATCTAATCCTGCCTCACATCTCTTGGTAGCTTTCTTTTGCTTACAGAAAAAAGTCAACATCCTCTGAAGTAGCTACTATTATTATTCTCTTTTAAAAATTGAAGTGTAGTTGATTTATAATAGTGTATTAGTTTCAGATTTCAAATATTTTTATAGATTATGCACTGTTATTCCATTCTACAGATGAAGACACTGAGGCTCAGTCCAGGTAAGTAGCTCTGGCCCTAGGTTCCCCAGCTCAGAAGTGTCAGGATTGGGATCATGACCCCAGGAGCCTGGGCTCACCCACCTCTCCAGCCTCCTCTTGGGCCACTGGTCTCTCTGTCCCTCTGACTGAGCAGGTTCCATATAATTCCAGGGTCTTTGCATATGCCCTTTCCACCACCTAGAATGCTCTTCCCTCCTCTCCCTGCCTTCCAGCCTCCACCTAAGGTCATCTGGGCAACTCCTGCCCCTCCTCCAGATCTCTGCAGGCCTCCTCAGCTGAGTCCAGGGCCTGTACACTCGCAGCCTCCTTCCCTTCTTCACTGCATGGATCCTAATTGCAACCATCTTCTCTCTAATGACTCTCTGCTGAATGTCTGTCTCTCCCAAAAGAGCAACATCAAGGTGGCAAGGGCCGTGTCTCAGCGCTAGGTGTTATAACAAAATACCACAGACATCCATTTCTCACAGTTTTGGAGGCTTGGCATCCAAGACCAAAGTGCCAACAGGTTTGATGCCCAGTGAGGCCCCTCTTCCTGGCTCTCATTCAGTCACTTTCTTGCCGTATGCCCACACGGCAGTGAGAGAGAGATGGGGAGAGAGAGAGAGAGAGCTGGCCTTTTTCTTCTTAGGAGGGCACTGACCACATCTGGGAGGCCCCACCCTCACGTGTGTGTGCTGAGTCGCTTCAGTCATGTCCGACTCTTTGTGACCCCATAGACTGGAGCCCGCCAGGCTCCTCTGTCCGTGGGATTTTCCAGGCAAGAATACTGGAGTGGGTTGCCATTCCCTTCTCCAGGGGATCTTCCTGACCCAGGGATTGAACCCGCCTCTCCTGCGGCTCCTGCATTGCAGGCGAATTCTTTAGGACTCAGCCACCAGGGAAGCCACCCGCCCCTCACAACCTCATCCAACCTAATGACTTTCCAAAGACCTGCCTCCAAATATGATGCATTAGGGGGCTAGAGCTTCACCATACGAACTTGAGGGTTCACAAGCATTTAATTCAGAATAGGGGATGTATATCTTGCTCTGCAATGGATCAGTGATTCCAAGCCCAGTTCTTGGCACTAAGCAGGCACTCAGAACACTTGAGGAAAGAAGGAAGGAATGGAGGAAGGTGGGGAAGGAGACAGGGAGGGAGGAAATGAGGGCAGAATAAGGAATTATAGTGCTCCTTGGACGCTGCTTCTGGAGGTCCCACCTGGATTTGAGGGGAACCCACTCCAGTACTCTTGCCTGGAAAATCCCATGGGCGGAGGAACCTGGTAGGCTGCAGTCCATGGGGTCGCTAAGAGT
>SJYV01005445.1:1152929-1201845 GCA_006410875.1 Neotragus pygmaeus | reverse complement strand
AGAGGAGGGGAAGATGGGGGCGGGGAATCAGGGGTGATCGCAAAGAGAAAACTGGAGTACCCCTCAGCGCCTTGGAAACAGACTGATCCCGTGGTGCTCATCCCGTGCGCCCGACCCAGTGTAACTGAACAGGTCTGTTGGTACCTGCTTTTCAGATGAGAAATCTAAGATGCAGAGAGGGAAAGTTACTTGCCCAAAGTAACGTGGTTGGTGAGTAACAGAAAGTGAGCCGACGTGGGCCTGACTCTTAGCCGTTACACCAGAGTAGCCTGTGATCACCTGGACTGCAGTTCAGCAGACACCCACCCTGTCTCCCTTTCCCGTGAGCAGAACCTACCTCCCCACCCCACCCCCCAGGTCACGGTCATGTGACTGGTTTTGGTCAGCGGGGTGACAGATAACAGCAGAAGCTTGAGAGGGGCTTGCCCAGCGGCACTTGCCCCTTGGATTTCTGCGTTGCACTCTGCACGCAGAGAAGAGCTTTCCTCTGGAGCCGCGGCTGCCTCAGCAGGGACCCAGGAGTGAACACGTGTGAAACAGAGTTGAACTCAGCCCGCAACCCAGAGCCAAGGCCGGCCAGACCCACAACTCAAAGGGAACTGCCCCACCGAGCCCAACCCAGGTCAGCCAATCTNAGAGAAGAGCTTTCCTCTGGAGCCGCGGCTGCCTCAGCAGGGACCCAGGAGTGAACACGTGTGAAACAGAGTTGAACTCAGCCCGCAACCCAGAGCCAAGGCCGGCCAGACCCACAACTCAAAGGGAACTGCCCCACCGAGCCCAACCCAGGTCAGCCAATCTTCAGCCAACCATAGGGCCACGGCCTTGAGGGTAAGTGACTGTTTTAAGCCACTAAGTTTGAGATTGGTTATTACACAGTCATAGTTATTTCATAGCTTGTGAGATCTGAACGCTGCCCAAGGCCCTGCATGATCGGGCTTGTGCTGGTTTTCCAGGCTCATCTCTGATCTCTCACCCGTGGGTACCATACGCACAAGATTCTCATTGCCCATAGCATATTCTTTTGACTGATAGATGTCTCACTCACGCACATTCATTTTTTGCCAGCTATATGGAGGTATAACTTAACATGAAATTTACCAATTCACAGATGTGGTCTGTTCTCACAGGGTTTTCTCAGTGGGGAAGGGAGAATTCCCAAATTGCAAAGATGGATGGCACCGCAAAGTTCATGGGATGAAGCCCTTTACTTTGATTATCAATGGGGAGTGGAATCTCCGAGAGGAAGAGTGTGCTAGAGCCAGGCCATGTGGCTCCATCCCCCACCCCAGCAGCATCCTCAGACCAGCTAGCAGGTTCCGACCCCGAGCGTAAGGTGAGATCGTGCCTCAGCCAGGGCAATTACCCAGAGAGGCCTCTGAGGCTGCTTTCAGCCCAGGGTTCAGGTCATTCTATTAGGAAAAAAGATATTAAGGAGGCGAGGGCAGCCTGGCTGGGGAAGGAGGGGGTGGATTCCTGTAGTGCTCGGGTCTCCTGTTTGCAGCGGGTGAGGAAGGGTGGCATGGTGTCTGCAGGATGAGGGCAGAGATGGCGGGTCCATCACGGGGACTGAAATGACTCAACAGGGGAACAAGAGATGAGGGCGCGGGGTCCCAGGGCACAGGCCAAGCTCCAGGACGCAGAGGTGGAGTCCGCAGGCAGTTTCGCCCGCTGCAAAGGCCTCCGCCCCATTTGTCACACTGGCCCCAATCCCACCCATCTGTGCTGCTTGACCCCGCCCTGGCAGTAACCAAGGGCACGGCTGGGTGGGGGAGGGGGCGGTGAGAGAATGGAATTCGGGAATGAGCCTCATTTTCATCCATCCATTCATGCAACAGTGACAACCAAGACGACGCAGCCTTTCATCTCATGAGTCACCTACTTCCAGCTCCGGCCGCTCTGAGGGAAAGGGCTGGGGTTCTGTGATGGCCTTCAACAGGCAGGTGGGGCCTAGGCCACAGCCGCAGGAAAAGCAGCATCAAGTTTCCCTCGAGAGATACCTTCTGGAGGTCGTGGTGAGGCTTCTGCTTTCTGCAGGAAAGAAGAGTGTCCTGCCAGACCTCAAGGCTTTGTCCCCATCGGGAAAGGGTTCAGATCCGACGTACAGGATATCAAACGGGCTGCTGGTGTAGGGCAGAAGTCCACAGACCTGCATTTCAGTCCAGTTCTGGAACTTTCTAGCTGGGAGAGTTTGGGCGAGTTTCTCATCTTCTCTGAATCCACTTTCCTTACTTATAACTGAGCTCACCAGACGCCAAATGAATGGAAGCCATCACCCCGCTCTGTCTGGTCTCACGACAGCACTGGGTTTCAGATGTGCTTAACAGAGGCCTTCACACTGGCCTGGAAGTGGCCTGGGCCCAAGCACCCAGTCCAGGGGGCCCAACCACACTGCTGGCCCAGACGTGCCCCGGGGTGAGGTTGGGGGTAGTCAGTGACTTCTGAAGGCCTCCCCCGCCGCCCTGCCAACCCCTGCAAATACTTAGAGGACAAATTCAAGAGAGAACAAGCTGACATTCTGTCCCATCTGGGTGGAGGGCACCTTTCCAGGCCATGTCAGGACCTCAGGAGCTGGGGATGGAGGCCAGGTCACTGGCTGCCCCTGCCTTCTGAGAGATTCCCACCTCACCCATCTGATACGAAGCATGACCCAAAGGTCCTTGTCATCACCACACGCAGAATCTGGGCTGCTCCAGACGGAACATCCTGGGCCAAAACAGCCTTTGAGGGAATGCACTCAGGCCTCTGATGAAAAGCCCCATCACATCAGCGTCGCCGCCACACTAAGACAAGGAGCTGGGCCCCTGCTTGGTGTTCACCGGAGCAGCACGCTCTCCATCATATGTAGGATGGGGCTTCAGAAATGCCAGGAGGTGCTGGATGGCGCAGAACATGCTTGGCTGATGACGGAAGGTCCACCAGCCCCAGGGCCAGGGATTGGGAGGAGGGGGCAGAGATGAGGAAGGTACTTCCCCTTCCCTTGTGAGGAGCTTTGACAGAGGGGAACCCTGAGCCCCCGAATCCCAGGTCAGGGGACTGAGGCCAGGAGGGCGGGACATCCACGCAAGTTGTGGGGGGAAGGCGCGTCCATCAGGGCCCCCGAGTCCCGGTCACCTCCCACAGGACAGCCTGGAAGGCTCCAGAGCACACAGGAGCCGAGGACTGGACCTGGCCCAGAAAGGGAAACGAAGCCAGCCCTGTGCCCACACCCGCCCTGCCTGCACCTTTCAGACCCCTCCTGGGTTCACACCTGGGGCCTTTCCACATCTTGTTCTATCGAGGGCCGCTGTTGATCTACCAGCTGTGTGACTCCGGGGCACGCGTGTCCGTCTTTCCAGACCTTGCATCCCTGGTGAGGTGGTACCTTCCTGTGCAGAGTGGTGAGGACTGAGGCCAGCGCACCACACAACAGATACTTCACAAGCACAGGCTGGATGCCAGGCACTGTCCTCCACGCTAAGGACTCAGGGGTGAGTAGACGCAGGCCTCATCCTCGTGGAGGCAGTGCTCCCCAACCGTGGGCACCAGGGGCTGGTTTCGTGGAAGACAATTTTTCCATGGAGGGGGTTGCAGGGGGTCAGGGGGAATGGTTTCAGGATGATTCAAGTACATTCAAGCGCATTACGTTCACTGTGCATTTCATTTCTGTTATTATGTCAGCGCCACCTCAGATCATTAGGCATCAGATCCCAGAGGTTGGGGACCCCTAGTCTAGAGGACCACAGCCATGCACATATAGATAACGTATATTACGTGTAGTACATGTTCCACAGACAGCATGTTATATACGGTGCATATTCCATCGTGGGCCTGCCCTAGTAGCTCAGACAGTAGAGCGGCTGCCTGCCCTGCAGGAGGCCCGGGTTCAATCCCTGGGTTGGGAAGATGCCCTGGAGAAGGAAATGGCAGCCCCCTCCAGCACTCCTGCCTGGAGAATCCCATGGACAGAGGGGCCTGGTGGGCTACAGTCCACAGGGCTGCAGGGAGTCGGAATGACGGAGCGACTGAGCACATATATATTGTATCACATCTTTACATTCAGCACATAACGTGATATTAGTGCTAAGCCATGGAGAGAACCCAGCAGGGTAAGGAGACAAGAGTGAAAAGGTGGGAGGGGCTGTTTAGATAGAAAGGTCAGGAAGGGCCCCAGTGGGGGGAAGGACCTCACAGCTAAGACCCTCCAAGAGGACAGGGAGTGAGGCAAGGGGTGCTGGGGAAGAGGGCTCCAGGAGGAGGGAGAGAAACACCGGGGCCCTGAGCCCGCAGCGCCGCGGGCAGATCTAGGGCGCCCAGGACGCCAGGGCAGCTGGGGCCGAGTGAGCTACTTGCTACTGTCACTATCACTGCTATTAATTTACTATTATTCCTTGATATGATATTTGATCTGGCCTGAAAGATGAGGCCCCAGCTCGCAAATTCGCACAACCCTGAGATTCACTCGCCTTCCCTGGGGGACCCCTCACCCCGGGACGGCTGCTCCTCAGCAGTCCTGGCGTCCCCAGGGCAAGCAGGAGCACCCCCAGCCCCGGCAGAGCAAGCCGAGTCATCCATCTGCACCAGCAGACATGGTGCCCGGGATGCAGAGACCGTTCTCATGTGGATCCCTTTTACAGTCGTGAGCAGGGGCGGGGGAGTGGGGGGGAGGATGTAACAATAACGAATGTACAATCTTGAGTCCAGCCTGACTTGTATTTGCTTTTACACAGTGTGGTCATAAAGGAGATACTTTAATATTTTCACGTGGAGGAATGGGATCCCAGGAGCAAGCGTGCCAGACGCGCGCACAGTGTGGCCTCTGCCACCAGCCACGCCCCAGGGGTGACGAGAGGCTTAGCTGCCCTCCGGCTGCTCCTCGGCCCCTGCAGGGTCTTGGCCAGGGGAGGCGGGAGTCCAAACGAGCTACTGTTGAGTTGCCCTCAGTCCCTGCCCCCTGTCCGCCCCCCAGCGGGTGGAGCCCCCCCTTGCTCAGCCGGGAAGAGGGGCCCAGCGACCTGCTGCTCCTGACCCCCGCGTCTCACTTCTCCAAACCACGCTCAGGAGCATCTGTTAGAGACTTGCTGTCTCCATCTCTTGGCGAGTCTCTCTTCCTTCCCTTTAAATCTAGAGAAGCAGTGATTTAATATTAATATTTATTCATGTACTCAATTCTTTCCCTGTTAAATAATTTCTCAGCTGTCGGAGGCTTCTGAAGGCTAATTTAAAACAGGTGTCACGGTTATCTAACTTATGCCCTCAGATGCTCAGAGAGAAGGGTGGGGGGCGGGAGCTCCACATCTCGGCCCCCATCACCCACACTGCTCCGCCTGCTCTGAGGGGCCCGAGTACCACAGACAGGTCTCGGAGGCAGGGAGGTGCCCACACCTCTGGCTGGCTGGAGAAGCTGACACCAGGGCGTAACTTTAAAAGGGAGAGGGAGCTGTCAGGAAGCGGGGACTAGGGAGAAGGAGAGAGGAAAAGGACACTCCAAGAGGCACTGGATGAGCTACACACAGAATAACAATATCCAAATAACTGCTAATGCCTGCACAGAATTTAATAGGCGCCTGGCACGCTCCCACGGGTTTCACATACATTAACCCATCTGATGCTCACACCACCCCCAGTGAGTTTGCAGTCTCGTCCCCATTTCACAGATGAGGATGTGAAGGCAACATGAGGTTACACAGCTTGCCTGATACCACATGCTAGTGAGACCTGGGGCGGGGATTTGAACCCATGAAGTCAGACGTGGGGCGGAACCCGAGTTCTCCTTTGGTGGCCAAGACACCCCTGTAAGGTTCCACTACCTTGCATATAAAGAGGAGGAAATACAGCTTGCTCACAGAGTTATTAAGGGAGTGGTAAGACGGCTTGGGCACAAGTCAGGCTTGACCTGACTGCAGTGTCTTTGATCTACGGCAGGTCAGCAAGAAATGGACGGATGGCTGGCACATCAGACATCCAAGAAGCGTCCTGCTGACCCTTTCCTTCCCGTCTCCGTGTCTCCTCTCTCCCTGTCTGCCTCCCCTTCTTCTCTGTCCCAACAACCTCACACTTCAAGGTTGTGTCTGTCACAGCTGATTGAAATCTCCATGATCATGAAAGCACCGACCAATGAGAGCTGCTGAGACAGAAGACAGGCATCCCGGTGTGGTACCTTCACGCCCCACCTGGCCGCAGCCCTGGAGGGGAGGCTCCCCGGCCCCAACCCCTGCCTCTCTAGGTAACTCACTGACCCCAGAGCCTCTCCGTCCAACCCCCAGAAGGTTCAAACTCAGACGGCTAATGTCTTCTCCACCACCCAAGAAGCTTGGTTTGCTGTGGGATATCCGTTGACGATAACAGGCATACTAGATGCTGCTTTGAAAAGCACAGGTTCCCCGCCCCCCTCCCCGCAGCGACCAAGACCCATGCGCCCTTCCACGCACAGGGTCATTGCTCCGAATGGAGGGAATTCTCAGCTTGAGTGATGACGAGAGAGGGCTAAGATTTTCAATCATATGTCAAGCATTGTGCAAATTCAAGCAGATGAAAAAAGTGCGTGCGTGCATGCTAAGTCGCTCAGTCGTGTCTGACTCTTTGGGACCCCATGGACTGTAGCCCGCCAGGCTCCTCTGTCCATGGGATTCTCCAGGCAAGAACACTGGAGTGGGTTGCCCTCCTCCAGGGAATCTTCCCAACCCAGGGATCGAACCCACATCTGTTACCTCTCCTGCACTGGCAGGTGAGTTCTTTACCACAAGCGCCCCCTGGGAAGACCCTAACAGTACAGACCACATCAGTAAGTTTGTGAACAGAGACGAGGCGATGAGTCAAGGCAGTAATCAGCTGGGGTGAAAAGCCTATCCGAGACACACGCATACACACAGCGTTCTTGCCTCCGTCTCTGGGCATGTGCTCGGACCTCTGCAAGCACTTTTCTGGGCAGAAGCAACATCCTGAGCTCTGGCCCTCCTGCCCTATGGCTTGGGCCCTTGAGAAAGTGTGTGCTGATTGGATTTCTGCTGGCTTTTGATCCTCCAGGCCTCCAGAGTCCATGGCCTCCTTAGTCCATGGAAGGGTCGGTCCTGGAATTTCACTTACAAGTCAGCTGCTTGGATCAAGCAATATATCTTCCCAGAGAAGCAGTGTCAGTGGGCGCAGTAAAGAAAGTCGTGGCGAAAAACACCGCCTGTGAGGCTAACACACTTCAACAAGTCATCGACCCACTCTGCTTCCTTATCTCTGAAAGGGAGGAAGAAAAATGCCTGCCAACCTCAAAGAGTCTAGAAGAATTAGAGGACGCAATGGACTTCACGTGTCCACATCCAACAGGAGCTCAGTACGCCGTGGGCGTGGCCTTGATATCTCCGTGGGTAACGCTGAAGCTGCATTTCCGTCATGGCTGGTGGTCACCGGAGCCTCAGGGTAGCCCCCAAAGCCCCCTACATGCTGGGAAAGCAAAAGTGATAGTCCTGTCCCACCCCACGGACTGTAGCCCCGCCAGGCTCCTCTGTCCACGGGACTCCCCAGGCAAGAATACTGGAGAGGGTGGCCGTGCCCTGCTCCAAGGACGCTGGGGCTAGCTGCCAAAGTTTTATCTGTATTTGTGGCTGCCCAGGATCAGAAATTATTTCTCTGGGGAACTGCCACATGTCCCAAGTCCTCCGCTGGGACTCAGGGGGCTCCTCCCATCTCACGTGGGAATAGGAGGCAAGCCCTCCCAAACTCGTGCGGTTATGTGGCGGGAGGGGAGGAAGATGGGCCCCTGTACATCAGAGGTTCTACACCTCTCAAGGGGATGAAGGATTTTGCCTTGAGAAACTCATCCCTGGGAGCATCCCCCAGGTACCATGAGGCACCCTACTTACCCGGTATCCCTCAGTTTCACCAACAGGTCTGAGGAGTGGGCATCACCACTCCATTTTCTATATGCAGCCTGTAAGGCTTGGAGAGGTTAGCCAGTCACTCTTAAGATCACTCATGCAGACCCCGGACAAAGTCAGGCTGGGATTCAGGTCTGTTTGGCTCTAAAGTCCATGCCCTTCCCTAACTTTTGCTATGAGGTCTCTCAGTTCAGTCGCTCAGTTGTGTCCAACTCTTTGCAACCCCATGAACCACAGAATACCAGTCTTCCCTGCCCATCACCAACTCAAAGTCAAGTCCATTAAGTTGGTGATGCCATCCAATCATCTTATCCTCCGTCATCCCCTTCTCCTCCTGCCCCCAATCCCTCCCAGCATCAGAGTCTTTTCCAGTGAGTCAGCTCTTCACATCAGGTGGCCACAGTATTGGAGTTTCAGCTTCAATAACAGTCCTTCCAATGAACAGCCAGGACTGATCTCCTTTAGGATGGACTGGTTGGCTCTCCTTGCAGTCCAAGGGCCTCTCAAGAGTCTTCTCCAACACCACAGTTCAAAAGCATCAATTCTTTGGTGCTCAGCCTTCTTTATAGTCCAACTCTCACATCCACACATGACTACTGGGAAAACCATAGCCTTGACTAGACAGATGTTTGTTGGCAAAGTAGTGTCTTTGCTTTTTAATATGCTATCTAGGTTGGTCATAACTATCCTTCCAAGGAGTAAGTGTCTTTTAATTTCATGGCTGCAATCACCATCTGCAGTGATTTTGGAGCCCAGAAAAATAGTCAGCCACTGTTTCCCCATCTATTTCCCATGAAGTGATGGGACTGGATGCCATGATCTTAGTTTTCTGAAAGTTGAGCTTCACCCTCCTCTTTCAGGAAGTCTCTAGGTGTCTAAAAATGGAAGCCCTGGCAGTGTGGCTGTTCACAGCTCTGGTACTTGTCAGCTGAGGATAAATCCAATCCCCTCCAGCCTCTATTTGGCCAAATGAAGAGAACCCCCCCTTTTTTTTTTAATTTAAGGATAATTGCTTTACAATGTTGTGCTGGTTGTTGCCATAAGGCAACGTGAATCAGCCATAGGTATACAACNAGGGGACGACAGAGGGTGAGATGCTGGATGGCATCACCAACTCGATGGACGTGAGTTTGAGTGAGCTCTGGGAGTTGGTGATGGACAGGGAGGCCTGGCATGCTGCGATTCATGGGGTCGCAAAGAGTCAGGCACGACTGAGCGACTGAACTGACTGACTAAACTGAAAGAAGTAATTAAGTTAAAAATAGAGCCTTGAAGATGAGTCCTAATCCAACATAACTGGGGTCCTTAAGAGAAAATGTGGACGCACAAGAGACATCAGGGCTGCGCATGCACAGAGGAAACACCCCGAGAAGATGAGAAGGCAGCCACCTGCAAGCCGAGGGGAGGCTCCAGGAGAAACCAAGCACAGCGGACGCCTTGCTCGTGGACTTTTGGCCTCCAGAACTCGGGGCAGGCACTTCCCTGCTGTTGAACCCACCCAATGTATATCATCTTATTACGGCAGCTCTAGCAAACTGACACAGTTTCCTATTACTGATTATATCCTTAATATATAAAAGTTCCTAGACACCAATAAGAAAAAAAGACCAACAAACTAATATTAAAAATAGGCAGCATGATTGTCACCAAAAGAGGAAATACAAATGGTTCATAAACACATGAAGAGATGCTCAACCTCATTCATGATAGAACTGCACGGAGATATCATCTTTCACTTATCAGATGGACCAAGTTCCTGCAGGTCTGCCAAACCACGTTGGCAAGACCAGCGGGGAGTAGGGAGGGACTTCCCAGCAACGGTGGTGGTAATGGAAATTGGACAGCTCTATCCATGGCAACTTGGTAATATTCAACTGAGAGGAAAATGAAGAAAGGAAAGAAAGAGGGGTGAAGAAAAGAGGGAGGTGAAAAGGAAATATATGTGCTCTGGAGTCAGTCAAATCTGGGCACGAATCTCAGCCCTGCCACCGTTTAGTCATTTAATCTTGGGAGAGACAGTTACTCACTCTGTCTGTGCCTCCGTTTCCTCACTTGTCAATAGACTGGTAACGGCACGTCCCACAGGGAGAGCTATAGCCGGGGGTTAGCACCACCCCACTGCATCATTGCCAGTCCTTCCACATGCCGGCCCCAGGGTGGTCCCACACTAGTGGATGCTGTCCTCTTCACGTTCTTCACTCCTGTTTAGTTAAGTAATTCACTAAATCAGCTACTGAACTGGATTGATACTATTGTTATTGGTCAGTCACTCAGTCTTATCTGATTCTTTGCCACTCCATGGACTGCAACCTGCCAGGCTTCCCTGTCCTTCACCATCTCTTGGAGCTTGCTCAAACTCATGTCCACTGAGTTGGTGATGCCAGCCAACCATCTTATCCTCTGTCATCCCCTTCTCCTCCTGCCTTCAGTCTTTCCCAGCATCAGGGTCTTTCCCAGTGAGTTGGCTCTTCACATCAGGTGGCCAAAGTATTGGAGCTTCAGTTTCAGCATCAGTCCCTTCCAATGAATATTCAGGGTCGATCTCCTTTAGGATTGACTGGTTGGATCTCCTTGTAGTCCAGCAACTCTCATGAGTCTTCTCCAGCACCACAGTTCAAAGGCATCAATTCATGGCTATCACTGTATTTCCCTTTTTGTGGACTAAATACATGCTCAGGAACTGGAATACATCTCTTGCTGGATCCTGGGCCCTGATACTGGGTTTGAAAGGTCTGATCCCCACACTTAGGAAGTACCGAAAGCTGTCATCAGTTCATAAAGACAAAGAAGACCCAGAAGGACACTTCCATCACTCCAGCCCTTCCCCTCCGCAACCACAAAGCAGAGGGAGATGCATTTCCCCACCCATCAAAGCTGGCTGCACCCATGGTGTTTCCGACAGAAGCTGGCAAAGTACAGGTCTTCCACATAAAGCTGAGTGGATGGAAAGTATAGGCTTGTCTCAGGAGCCTTGCCTCCTGCTGGGGCAATGAAAGCCAGTGCACATGAGGGTACCCGGCTTGTCCAGAGCCGTGGAGAGCCACCCCAGCCCCGGGTGAATGTGCCAGGCTCACGTCAGTGAGCCCCCTGCCCAGGGCCCAGGACACGAAGGTCAGAATCAGATCCACTGGGCCTCCCGCCCCGCACCCGGCTCTCCCTCTGCCCTCTCATCCGTATTCCTCCCCTTTGCAACTCATCCTGGACCTCCCCCTGGGACAGCAACACCAACAACAGGAAAATCACCACTATTTGCCGAGTACTTACCGCCTGCCTGGCACTTAGCTTTCATTCTCTCTCTCTCTTTCTTTCTTTCTTTTTTTTTTTTTTTTTGGCAACAGCCAAGGTAAGTGTGATGATCTTCATTTTATAGTTTAGGAAACAGCCTTGGAGAAGTCCTGTCCAAGGTCAGCAGCTAGTAACCAACAGAGCTGAGCTCGGTGCTCAGGACTTCTGATCCTAGAATGCGGCGCTAGCCTCTCCTACAGGGCCTTGAACCCCCACAAAGACCTCCTCAGTTTAGCAGAGTCACCCCAGAGTGATAGGGGATCGGATTCAACCTCCCCAAATCCACATCCTGCCAACCAACTTTTATTCACCCTCCATTTACCACCGTGAAAGGCCCCCCCGACAGTGCATACTCCATGTCTTGGTCTGCGCCCCACCCCACTCCCAGTCCAATGAGTCCTCTGGAGTGGAGCCTTCCTGCCTTCAGGACCTCACTTTCTGTCATCCTTCCTGGAAAATACCACCTCCTGTGAACTTAGTCAATGGGGCAAGTGCTGGTAAATTTCATATTCTTAACTTGCGAAAGCTTCTATAATAAGTGGAATGGAATGAACATTTACTGAGCACCAGTAAATATGCCAGGACTGATGCCATGTCCCTAACATATATTAATAAACCCTATCAGGTGGGTATGATGAGTCTCTTCTGCAGCTGAGAAAACTGAGGTTCAGAGAGGTTGAAGGACACGCCCGAGGTCACACAGCACTCAGGAGACACTGGGACTCGAAGCCAGGCCTCCCTCATCTGCTTGGTTTCAAAGCCTTGGTGCCTTTGGCCCCATCCCTCTGCCGCTGGCAGTGAAACACTTAATAAATATTTGGCCTCTAAACACAAAGACAGAGCTCCTTCCGTCCCATTAGAGGGCTGCAGTGTGAATTGGGAGCACGTCTGTCTGGCCTCTGCTTTCCATTCAAACAAATGTTTCTGTTGTCTTAACTTTGCTTCCTAGCTTTTCGGTTCCTTAGAAACCCTGCCAGGCCTCGCACCCAGGGGGTCCCTGCGGGCACAGGCCTGTCTGTCCTCCTGTCACTGCTGGGACCTTTGGAAGAATCGCTTGCATTCTGAGCAGCCGCCTTGGGCTCTGTCTGATGAGCCCGAGGAATGAGGCAGTGAAGGTGAGGGAGGCTTTCCGGTGCTCTGGGCCCCCTTCTAGGAGGCGAGCAGGCATCTGCAGGTCCCGGGGAGAAAGCACAGGGCGAGAGTCACGCGGGCTGGGGCATCGCCCCGGCGTGGACGCTCACTCACGTCGCCACCTCCCACGAGCCGCCTCGGCTTCCTCACTGGCAGCCTGAGGATGAGAGCGGTGCTCAGAGGAGGCCCTGCTGTATACAGTAGGCACTCCATAAGTGCTGGTTCCCCCACCCCCACCTCGGTGGGGAAGGAGAGCCGCCCAAGCACGCTGGGTGGAGAAGGAAGCAGCAGGTTGATCGGGGAGGACAGAGCCCTAGCCTTGCCGTGACCCCCAGGTGGAGGAGAGCTGAGCGGAGGGGCAGCCCCGGGAGACCCCCGCCAGCCCCGGGTGGACCCAGAGGCTTTGCAGCTGGTCCCCTGAGTCCACGGCTTTCTCAGTCTCCACACGGGTAGAGGGGTCCGTGGGGCCACAGCCAGCTGCCACCTGGCCCGGTGCAGACAGCCTGTGGGAGCAGCTGCCTCCTCCCCGCCGACCTCACCCATCAGCCCCTCTGTGACCTCAATCCTCCCAGCACGTTACAGTTTAGGAAGGCTGCGCCTAGACCCATTCGGCTGGTGTTGCAACGATTCTGGGAGGGCGTCTGTGCGGAAACCGAGATCCCTGGTAGGGAGAGAAAAAGGCTTGCTTTTCTCTCCGTGAGTGGGTGAAAACCCCAGGACAGGGGCACCTGCCAGCTCTCTGAATGGCCCTGCTCTGACACCAGGCACTTTCCGTGTGCTTCCTCATTCGAACCTGCCCAGGCCATGTGGGCAGGTTTCCCATTTTGCCAATTAAGAAATTATGACTTAGAGAAGGATACTGAGGCAAGGTCACCCTGCTAGAAAGTGGCAGAGGCAGCTGTGCACCCCAGAAACCTGCACCCCGGCTGGGTGGCCTGGGAATTCAGCCAGCACTCGCCTCTTCTGTCCCGCTCATCAAGGAAGATTTAATAACTATATCTATCATTGTTGAACACCTACTATACGCTGAGGACTTTGCTGACTGTTCTCTCAACCTACCCTGTAAAGTAGATTGAGCCCATTTCACAGATCAGTCTGTTGAGGCTCAGAAAGACCTCAAAGCTGATTAAGTCTCAAAACTAGGTTCAAACTCCAGTGTGCTTTTCCAAAGAGGCAGCTCTGCATATTAATAAAAACTCAAGATATAGGTTTTCTTCCTGTTTATAATGCTCCTTGAGCCAGTCTGTTGAAATTCCTGGTATGAAGGCATTCTTGTCTCTCTCTAGTCATGCCCTTTCCAGATGAGACCCTGCCCCTCCTAGAAGATCCATTGTTTGTTGTTTAGTCACTAAGTCAGGCAAAGAGATGGGAATACCAGACCACCTGACCTGCCTCTTGAGAAACCTGTATGCAGGTCAGGATGCAACAGTTAGAACTGGACATGGAACAACAGACCGGTTCCAAATTGGGAAAGAAGTACATCAAGGCTGTATTATAGTCACCCTGCTTGTTTAATGTATATGCAGAGTACATCATGAGAAACGCTGGGCTGGAGGAAGCACAAGCTGGAATCAAGACATAACCTCAAATATGCAGATGACACCACCCTTATGGCAGAAAATGAAGAAGAACTAAAGAAAGTGAAACAGGAGAGTGAAAAAGTTGGCTTAAAAATCAACATTCAGAAAACTAAGATCATGGTATCCGGTCCCATTACTTCATGGCAAATAGATGGGGAAACGGTGGTAACAGTGACAGACTTTATTTTGGAGGGCTTCAAAATCACTGCAGATGGTGACTGCAGCCATGAAATTAAAAGACACTTGCTCCTTAGGAAAAAAGTTATGACCAACCTGGATAGCATATTAAAAAGCAGAGATGTTATTTTGCCGACTAAGGTCCATCTAGTCAAGGCTATGATTTTCCCAGTAGTAGTCATGTATGGATGTGAGAGTTGGACTATAAAGAAAGCTGAGCACCGAAGAATTGACGATTTTGAACTGTGCTGTTGGCGAAGACTCTTGAGAGTCCCTTGGACTGCAAGGAGATCCAACCAGTCCATCCTAAAGGAGATCAGTCCTGAATATTCATTGGAAGGACTGATGCCAAAGCTGAAACTCTGGCCACCTGATTTGAAGAACTGACTCACTGGAAAAGACCCTGATGCTGAGAAAGATTGAGGGCAGGAGGAGAAGGGAATGACAGAGGATGAGATGGCTGGATGACATCACCAACTCAATGGACATGAGTTTGAGTAAACTCTGGGAATTGGTGATGGACAGGGACGCCTGGTGTGCTGCAGTCCATGGGGTCACAAAGAGTCGGACAAGACTGAGTGACTGAACTGAACAGGGTTCCCTGATGGCTCAGACGGTAAAGAATCTGCCTGCAGTGCAGGAGACCCAGGTTCCATCCCTGGGTTGGNTGGACAGGGACGCCTGGTGTGCTGCAGTCCATGGGGTCACAAAGAGTCGGACAAGACTGAGTGACTGAACTGAACAGGGTTCCCTGATGGCTCAGACGGTAAAGAATCTGCCTGCAGTGCAGGAGACCCAGGTTCCATCCCTGGGTTGGGAAGATCCCTTGGAGAAGGGAATGACAACCATCTGCAGTGTTCTTGCCTGGGAAACCCCATGGACAGAGGAGCCTGGTGAGTTACAGTCCATGGGGGTCACAAGCAGCTGGACACAACGGAGTGACTCACTCTTGGACTAGCCGTGAAGTCATGTCTGATGCTTTGAGACCCCATGTACTAAAACCCGCCAGGCCCCTCTGTCCATGGGATTCTCCAGNATGAGTTTGAGTAAACTCTGGGAGTTGTTGATGGACAGGGAGGCCTGGCGTGCTGCCGTCCATGGGGTCGCAAAGAGTCGGACACGACTGAGTGAACTGAAGTCTCACGGAGGCGCTGTGAATTTAAACGAATCGTCTCTAAAAACCTAGAACAGTCCTGGCATGTAAGAGGTACACGTTTTTCAATAGTAATAATTATATGTGCTAGCAGAGAATCAGATGATGAACAATCAGAGAAATGACCGGTCGAAATTCTTAGGGATATTGAGAAGTGCCCTGAAGGGTGGCTCAAATGTGCTAATAGAGAGCGAGCGGGGGAAGGAGACCTTTCAGTGACTAGGGCAGGGAAGGCAGGTCCTAGGCCCTTTGATTTAATCAAAGTCCTGCAGGAGGGAAAAGGCACGGCACGACTATGGGATGACCCTGTGAAGGGTGATCCAAGCAGAGGGAACTTCAAGTTCAGAGGCCCACGGGCTGGACAGCTCCCAGCACACCCAGCAGAAAGCCAGGCGGCCAGTGTGGCCAGAGCAGCAGGGGCGCGAAGAGAGCTTGGCAAGGCGGGAGAGAGGTGGTCCTGAGCAGAGCAGGCAAGGCGGGATAGGGATCTGCCTCCAAGCAATGGCAGACCTGGGAGGGTTTTAAGCCTGGGAGTGAGCTGGCCGGATTTACATTTTAATGACAGCTCTCCGGATTCCTTACGGAGCTCAAGGAGGCGGTGTGAGAGTGGCAGTCACAGAGACCAGCTGGGGGCCCTGGCAGACATGGCGGCGGCCTGGCCCGCGGGCGGCAGAGGCCACCAAGAGCGCAGCTGGGCCTGGGAGGTGCTGAGCGGAAAGCAGCCGGGGCGTGTTCGAGCAAACGGGAAAAGTAAGAGGAGGAGTGAGACCAAGGGTGATTGTCCCTCTCTGTTTTTGTGGTGTCTGCTGGGAGACACGCTTTACTTCTGACCCTGAGTAAATCATCTAACCTCTCTGAGCCTTGCTTCCTTCATCTATTAAACAGGGTAATGTCACCCGGCCCCTTACAGAAAGGTGAACTTGCTATGTAGATAGAGAGCCGGGGAAAGGGCGTGGGGCGGAGAGATTAAATTCTGTTGGACCAAGTTCTGGTCCCAGCTGAGACCTCTTGTGGCTCTGACCTTGGCCTGGAAAGCAGGTCATTTCCTCACCCGCAAAACGAGGGTGAAGGGAATGATCCTATAGTCCGCCCCTCCCACGTGGACCACAGGCTGGCATCTCTACCCTCGCGCGGGGGTATGGCAGGGCTGTGCAGGAGCTGGGGGTGGGCGGCCCCACCCCTCAGCATCAACTCCCCTCCCTGCCCTGGAGTGATGCTGCCCGGAAGACCACAAGAAAGGACCAGGGCTCCAATCCAGCCCCTCCAGAGAAGCAGTGACTCGGCCCTGGTCACCTGCTGAGCCAGTTAAGGGCCCTGAGCAGAGCAGAGCGGCCCACCTCCTCTATAATCCCCATCCCCTTCCCCGCATCCACCAGCCTCTTCTCCCAAGAGAGAGGGAAGGGCAGGACCCAAACTGATTCAGCCTGCCCGGTCCAGAGCTTCCAGTCAGGGACTCGGAGACAAAGAGGCGAGGGTTCTGCGGTTCTGTGCTCCTCACAGCTTGCGAGAAGCTGGGACTAGGACGGAGGGTGGGGAGAAACTGCCCTCCATCACGCCCTCCCCTCGGCCCACTCCTTGTGGCATAGCACTCAGCTCTTATGACACTCCTGCTTTCTCCAGTAGATGGATGGCCAAACAGGATCAGAGAGGGCACACGACTTGTCCAAGGCCACACAGCTGCCCTTTATCACGCCCTCCCCTCAGCCCGCTCCTTGTGGCATAGCACTCAGCGCTTATGACACTCCTGCTTTCTCCAGTAGATACATGGCCAAACAGGATCAGAGAGGGCACACGACTTGTCCAAGGCCACAGAGCAACGGCAACTTCAGGGTCAAGCCCATGCTCTGGTCACTGCTCTGGCAGAAGCCGCACATTTCTCCCCTAAAGGACCAGGCTGGGCAGAGTCTTTCCCTTTCCGCCTGGGAGGGCTTGGAAAAGAGATGGAACTGGAGCCTGGAAATATTTATTGAAGGGTTGAATAACAGAGTGGCTGTGTTCTCTTCCCCATCATGGGATCATCCGCTGACAGAGCCTCGACCTCAGCAGGGGCGTCCAAGGGCAGCGGTGGGATTGATCGAAGCTCCATCCTCAAGCTGGCAGGTGCCCCCACGTGCTATGAACCTGCTCTGCTCCCTGCCCCGAGAGGCTGACATGAGGGATGTCATTTCATTAGCCCCTTCCCGCCCTTCTGTTTGGACTCCAAAGCATCTACATAAATTACAGCCCCAGTATTTATCGCCTCCGTGTTGTGCCGGGAAGGGCGTGTGCGTGCTCCGTGCCCCGGCAGCGGGAGGGTCACCCCGAGGACTCTCTCCCTGCCTCCCACCCCGGCCCCGTCCCAGGACCCCATGCCGCTGGGGCAGCGGAGAACCGGCAGCCTCGAGGGACCCGGGAGGGACAGGGGCATTCAGGCTCCAGAGAGAGGAGGGAGGTGGATTTTATGGCAGAGTTTTCACATGGTTGGTTTTGCCATTAACTTTGAATGCCTTTGTGGGTCTATAAAGTTCCCCATGGTGGTTTATAGGGAGTATGAATCGAGGAAATTGGTGGCAAAAACAGGGTAATGGGCAGCTTTCAGGTACCCACGCAAGGGTCAGGGAACAAAGGCAAGAGGCTGCCATCTCCCCACAAAAAAACCTAAGCCCATGATAACTTTAAAAAAAAATTTCACATAAAATCCTTTCTGTTTCTCCTCCAGAATTCTCTGTCTCCAAGCACAGAAGCGTCTGGCGGGATAATCACCGTGGAGTTAACAGCGGTCATCTGAACGGCGGCGTTCTCCTTTCTATGCCTTTCTAAGTGTTCCAAATTGTCTCCAGCTTCTGGGTGTTACTTTTGTGATAGAAGAAAAAAAAAAAAAAAAAAACACATGATTTTTTTTTTTAAAGTCAGATAATTCAGAACAGCAGGAGGAATGTTCCCCGAGGCGCCCGCGATCCTCCCGTGGTGATGACCCCTCGCTGGGGCTTGTGTCCGGGCGTGGTCCTCCAGCCTCGTTAGTGGGGAAACTGAGGCACTGAGCGCACACATGTCTCGCTTCAGGCCCCGCTGGCCTCACCGGGAGCCAGCCCTCTGCCCCCCAGCGCGGCCCTTGCCCCTGTCCAGGCTCCCTGTGGCTCCAGGGCAGAGAGATCACCGCTGACAGCCCTCAGATGGGGTGAGGGGCTTCTCTTGCTTTGCAGGGTCCTGGGCATTCGGTTTTGGTGGTGTGACGGCTGTGTTTACTGGAGGCTTTTCACGTCAGACTCAGAACGTCTTGCGGGTTCCTTGAGGGACTAAGGGACTGGACCAAGATGCTTCCAGAAGGTTCCAGACCCAGGTTAGTCTAAATCAGCGTGGAGCAGATGCAGAAACCAGGTGTGGAAGGAGCGTGGGCCAGCTTCCCTCTGGGCTGGGGAGTGGAGCCCAATCAGCTGTTTCTGACTCAGCCAACCTGGGCAGAAGGAATGGGGAGCAGCCCCCTCTCTGGGCAGGACCTGGCTGGATCGGGAGCAGGGGATGTGAGGCCCTGGCTCCAGGCCTGGAGAAGAGGAGGGCGTGTCTGTGAGTCCCCCGTGGACCCTGGTTCTTCCCACTCAGCTCAGACTTCCTGAGAGGTGGCCCTGTCCCAGGGAGTAGGGACAGACCGCTCCCTGTATCTTGCCTTCCTCTCTGTGTGTCTTTTCCGAGACAACCATGTGAAAACATTGTGGAACAAAATCAGACAGAACGGACACTCACGTTCCCCTTAGATCAGAATATGACAAGGACCGCAGACCCTGAGGGCTCCCACTCTGTGTAGGGAGACAGAGCCCCAGCCGTGGTGAAGCACCATATGTCTGGTGGAATAGACAGCCCTTCCCTGGGGAGGTCCCTCGTCAGATGGAGGAGACACACCCCTGATTATTTGAGAACTCCCCACCTAACAAAGAAGGCAAGACTCTCACCCAGAGAGAAACCTAGACTCCTTTAGTGAAAGTGAAAGACTTATTCGCTCAGTTGTGTCTGAGTCTTTGCAACCGCGTGGACTGTAGTCTACCAGGCTCCTCTGTCCAAGGGATTCTCCCAGCAAGAATACTGGAGTGGGCTGCCAGGCCCTCCTCGAGGGGATCTTCCCAGCCCAGGGATCGAACCTGGGTCTCCCACATTGCAGGCAGATTCTTTACCATCTGAGCCATCAGGGGAGCCACCAGGCTCACCTCTTCATCGGCATTAGGTGATTCCTAAGGGACTCAATCCAGAAAGGGAGGATCTCATGGAGTGCATCCAGGAAGGCTTCCTGGAGAAGGTGATTTCTGTGCCAAGCTCTCAGGACACGTCAGCCAACAGCACTGGGTCCTGCCTTCAAGGAACTCGAGGGGCAGGAGCAGAGGGGAGAGCGCTGGACACTGAAAAAGAGGCTGGGGGTTTAGGCCTGGTTAGGAGCTTGGGCTTTATGCCTTGGCACCAGGAAGCCAGGAAGAGTTTTAGTAGGGGAGAGGGTGGTTGGGTTTGCAGTTTGAAAGACTCTGCTGGGCTTCAGGGAGGAGGAGGCAGCGAGGGACAAGTGGATGCAGGATGCGGGGCGAGACTGCTGAGATGATCCAGGCGGGGTGATGGGGCCCAGCCTGAGGCCCGGCCGTGGGGTGGAAGTGCCAGCCCTGGTGGTGGAGGGCACTGGGGGGAAGTCTCGAAGCCGTGACGAGGCTCAGTGATGTCTGCTCTCTGAGCAGCTGCCTGGCTGGGGTCAAGGACGCAGGCCCGAGGTCCCCTTCTGAAGATGCCCATCAGACTGCAGGTGTCCTGACAGCTAGACAGCAGACCTCTGCTCTCTAGGCCCATGTGGGGGTCAAGGTCAGAGAGGAGAAGGCCCTGGGCAGGCCCTGGGATATCCTGGGGGCCCCCGGGCCACAGCCCCCGTTCCCCCATTAAAACACCCAGGTCCCAGTTGAGCCGTTCAGCTGCCAAGGTCACAGGCCACCCCCGCCTGCTGAATCCTCATCTGGAAGGACATTAGTCCCCGTGGCTAGTGAAGCTTTCAAACCAGTCCATGCAGGGGTCAGCCTGAGGCCTGGACTGACCCATCTGGGAGAAGAGCTAATAAGCCCCTCAATTTGCATATATGCAAACAAGGTCCACTGTTGACAGAGCAATCAGCGCGGCCCGCTGCCTGGCAAGGCCACCGGGACTGGCTGCGGAGCCCAGAATCTCACCTACTGGGCTCGTACCCAGCTTCTTCTCAGCCGCGGTCTCCTTGGGTGGGAGACGAAGATTCAGAGCGGGCATGACACCTCCTTCCAGAGGGCAAGGGAGGCGGGGCAGGGCTCTCTGGGGAGGATCAGGGAGGGCCCATGGATTTCCTGGGTGTGGGCTTCTTATCTTTTACTTTGGGCAGAGGGAGAAGGGCCTTCAGGCCATAAGACACACGAGGGACGTCTCCCCATGGCAGCTCTGATGATGTGGTGAAGGGGGACAACCCGCAGCTTTGACTCTGAGAAGCCTGAGTTCTAATCCAGACACTGCCACTTGCTGCTGTGTGAGTCTGGATACTTTAGATGACCTCTCTGGGCCTCAGCTGTCTCATTTGTGAAATGGAGACACTGCCTCCCACATAGGCTATTGTGAAGATTAAAAGAATCCTCACAGTGGAGTGCTGGCTATAAATGGTCATTTAGTCGCTAAGTCATGTCCAATTCTGTGACCCTGGAGACGGTAGCCCACCAGGCTCCATGGTCCATGAGGTTTCCCAAGGAAGGATACTGGAGCGGGCTGCCATTTCCTCCTCCAAGTTAATGCTCAACCCAGGGATCAAACCCGAGTGTCCTGCTCTGGCAGGCACGTTCTTTACCACTGCGCCCCCAGGGAAGCCCCGCTGGGTGTAAGTAGCTGCTCATGAAACAGCTTCCCTGTGTCGCCAGCCACGGGCTGTAGCAGCGAGGCGCGCGCCTGCCTGTCTCCTGCTTCTGTCCTCCTCACCCTGTTGGTTTGGTTTCTTATCTGAGCTGTGATTTTGTTGTTCTTGCTCGGTTTCTAAGCCCTGTCCGACTCTCTGCGACTCGTGGACTGCAGCGCGCCAGGCTGCCCTGACCTCCACCATCTATCAGAGCTTGCTCACACTCATGTCCATTGAGTGGGTGATGCTATTCAACCATCCCATCCTCTGTATGAACTGTGATTTAAATGGTGTAAAGCACATTTCCCTTCAGTAACGTAGGAAACAGCTGGTGAAGTTGATTGGCGATACAGCCTCATTTTACAGATAAGGAAGTCGAGGCCCAGAGAGGGGCAGTGACTTGCCTGAAGTCAATCAGCGAGTTGCCAGCAGAGCAAGGCCTTCCTCGGCCAGGCCCCTCCCTCTCCTGAGCTCCTTCTGGCCTGGCAGCTGCTGGAGACCCACGGCTGTGCTCCAGCCTCTCCCCGCTTCCCTCCTTTCTGTCTCTGAGTCTCCATCCTCCGTCGACATCGCTATGTTCTAGGCTCTCTATTCCCTGAGTCCCTCATTCTATCCAATGCCTGCTGAGAATATGATGACAGCCAACCCTGCTCAATCAGAGAGTGGGAAGTTCCGTCTTGTGTCAGGCTGCAGTTTTTCTTGCTTTAGAACCAATCTGGCAGATGGGGAACAATCTGGCTCACCATCTTCTTTGTTGACTAAGTATCATCATCGTCATAAATGAGAACAAAGCAAAGCAGGTTCCAGAGCTTTTACCTCCCCCTCCTCTCTCTATTGTCTTCTCCTGACCAGAGGAAACTGTGGCTTTAAGGCCCTTTCTAACCCTTCCTCCCAAAGCCAGTCCCCATCACCTGAGATGCTCACTCATCTTCAAGTCGCGGTTGTCCCAGTCTGTCCTGCTGGGCGGCCGCAGAGGCGGTGAGGAGAGAGCAAGGTGGGGAAGGCCTTGGGGGTTCGCAGTCCTAAGACCTAGGCAGTTCTTCCGTGTGGGCTCTAAGCCTTCATCAGTCCGTGACCGCTGCGTGCAGACGCATGCCAGGGGCAGACACGAGCAGAAGGATCCATGTGACACGCACACCCACTCCTTCCTTCCGCACAGAACTGGAGGGCAAACAGCACTGCCTCCGGCCTCGTGGGACGGCTGGGGAGAAGGGACAGTCTCCAGAGGGTTATAGTCCTCAGTACCAACGTCGTGACAGACGCGGAGGAGGGATCCCCCAGCCGGCGAAATGCAGGGTGTAGTCAGGGGAGGCTTCCAAGAAGAGGTGACTTCCGACCTGAATCCAGAAGGATGTCTTGGCATGCACCAGGTGAAGAGGAAGAGAAGGGAAGAGTGGGCAGAGGGAACCGCAGCAGGCAAGGCCCAGAGACGGCACAGACCCCGGTGTGTCTGACCAGCTGGAGAGCTCATCTCAGTGGCCTTTGCCTCTGCGGCCCAGGCACGCACAGGCACAGGTCTGTGCTTGACCAACAGGTGCTTGTGAAATCCCCACAAAGGCAGGTAGCATGATGGCTTGGCTTGGGCTCCTCCAGACACAGACTCAGAAAAGAATTCGAGTGCAGGTAGCCTCTTTGGGAGGTGACTCAGGAAACTAGTGAGGAAATGGGGAAGGGAAGGCAGTTGATACTGTTGTGTTAACACACCAGCTGCCACCACGGAGCCCAGGCCTGCTGAGCAGCTCTGGCATATCCCACTGCGAGCGAGGATCTGGAGCACCTCCCTCCACCCGCCATCCCTCCCGGGCTGAGGACCAGTTCCAGGAGCACCAGCTCCCCTACTTCTGTCCTGTCCGCTGTCCAGGCCAGGGATGCCGCCCCCAGAACACCGAGGGTCACTGCATTCACAGAAAGCAGATTTGGCTCTCAGATAGACGGAAAGGCCACAAGGCTACGGCTGGACACTGACCAGGTCAGCTACCCTATTAACCCCATTTCACAGATGAGGACACTGAGGCCAGAGCATCCAGGTGTTCACAGCCAGCACATTACGGGGCTCAAACCTAGGATTCTGGAGCCACACCTCCCAACGGGGTCCACTCCCAAGAGGAGCATGAAAGATGAAGACGGGAGGGAGGGCAAGGAGCCTGGGAGGCCAAGACGGAGAGTAGGTGAGGTGCCCCACCCGGCAGCCATGGTGTGTGTTCCGCACTAGGGACCCCCCCCGGCCTCACCATCAACACAGCCCAGGCAGGGCCCCTCCAGAGCCCAAGGTTCCAAGCCTGAATCAGACGCCCCTCCCTCTGGTTCAAGGACCACATTTCCCAGCCCAGACTAGAATTTCTTGTCAGATGTGGCTTTCCCACTGGGAAGGGAAGAGTGAATTTATTCACGCGAATGTTCTTACAAAGGTTTAAACGCTAGTGTGCATTTGGTTATGTATGTCAGAAACTGTCTTTGTTGAAAAGGATTTAAAAAATACTTGCCACGTCAACCATCCAGGAGAATCTAGAAAACACAGTTTCTGTACGCAAAAAGGATGAGAGCTTGTTTGAGGAGGGCTCAGTGATTATGAATGTGGATTTTCAAGTCCCAGCCAGAACTGAGAACACGAACGTGAACGTCGCTCAGGCGTGTCCGACTCTGTGCGACTCCATGGACTATATGGCCCATGGGATTCTCCAGGCCAGAATGCTGGAGTGGGTAGCCTTTCCCTTCGCCAGGGGATCTTCCCAGCCCAGGGATCGCACGCAGGTCTCCTGAACTGCAGGCGGATTCTTTACCAGCTGAGCCCCCAGGGAGGCCCTTATTAAACGCTCGACGACTAAGTGACTGGGGTGTATGTGTGCACTCTCCGTTGCGTCCAACTCTTTGTGATGCCACGGACTGTAGCCCGCCAGGCTCCTCTGCCCGTGGGACTTCGAAAGCAAGGATATTGGAGTGGGTTGCCCTTTCCTACTCCAGGGGATCTTCCCAACCCAGGGCCTAAACCTGCCTCTCTCGTGTCTCCTGCATTGGTAAGCAGATTCTTTACCACTGAGCCACCAGGAAAAGAGCCAGTTGGGGACTGAATCACAACCCTCCCACAGGCTCTCTCTCTGCCTGTATGTGGCCCTCTCTCTGCCTGTTTCCTCATCTGTAGGGGTGGAGGTGAGACGGCCCGGGAAGGCCCTGAGCAGAAGCCCGGCTCACAGCGAGTGCTTGGTTGGAGGGCTGGTGACAGCTGCGCAGTACGGGGGCGGGTGGACCGGACGCTGGGCTGGCGTCGTCCGGCACAGACCTAAAGGGAGGCTCCGCTCCTCCTGGCGTGATTGAGCCAGAGCCGTCACGCCCCGAGAGACCCCCCCTCGATGAGGAATAGGGACTGCAGGATAAGATCCCAGCCCCTTGCCCTGGGGGGACCCTGGGGCGTGTCCTGCGCTGCCTCTCAGCCATCCAGACACAGCCGCGCCGCCTGCCTTTCTTTGTCTGTCTCCCTGGCCCTCTCCCGAGTCAGTCTCCGAGCGTGCGTGCATGCGTGCGTGCGTGCTAAGTCCTTTCAGCCCTGTCTGACTCTGTGTGACCCCATGGACTGCAGCCCACCAGGCTCCTCTGTCCATGGAATTCTCCAGGCAAGAACACTGGAGGGGGTCGCCACGCCCTCCTCCAGGGGATCTTCCCAACCGAGGGATTGAACCCATGTCTCTTGCATCTCCTACATTGGCAGGCAAGTTCTTTACCACTAGCACCGTGTGGGAAGCCCTGGGGTCCTTCCCAAATAAACGAGCTGCACCCATATTCTTGTCTCGGGCTCCACTGAGATGGGAGCCCCCAGAGCAAGTGGTGACGATGCCAGAGGTCGTCCTAGGGTCCCGGCCCTACACTCCTGAGTACCATCACCCTCCCTCCCGCTTCTCGGGCTGGCATCGGAAGGAAAGACTGTGATAAACAGCAGGACAAAGCTGCAGAAAAGAAGAAAGGGAGGCCGCATGTCCTGGCAGGGATTATGATATTTCTGCGGTGAGATAAGGATCTTAAAGTGCGCCGATTCTGTAGCCCGAGTGTGGGGTTCAGGCACTGACGGTCTCCAGTTCTGCTAATCCCGCTCGCCCCTGCCTGTCACTCAGAGCTGCATTCGCTTCAGCCACAACCCCGGGGCAGACGCACTCAAGTGGACCCAGCCTCATGAAGACAGGCCACGAGACAAAGAGCGCCCACCGCACGGGGGGCCTGGCAGATCCCAGGCAGAGGAAAGAGGGGGTGTCCCCCGGCTCGGCCCCTAGCCTGTCCCGTTCCATCACGCCTGCTCTGGGCCTGACCTCCCTTCCTCCCAAAGGTGGAGGCCACCGCAGAGCAAGAGGGGAGAGCCGGGAGCCGGGCTGCTGGAGTGGGGACAGCCACTCCCTGGTCCGCCGTGACTCAGTTACTGACCCTCTCTGCGCCTCTGCGGCCTCATTCACAAAATGAGGACGATAACAGAGCCCGATTCACGGAGCTCTTAATGCAGGTTAAACACATTAGTGTTTATGAAGCGCTTAGAAAACCGCCCGGCGCACAGCGAGTACCACACAAATATTTGTTAAATAAACACCTATGTTGCTTACTTCAAAGGGGTGCTGTGGTTTCACCAGACGATAAATAGATGAAAATCCTTCCGACGTGGTAGAAATCCATGCAAATACATTATAGTTATGGATTCTCTTTATATCTCTATCTCCTCAGAGCGGCCTCCCTCCGTGGGCCCTGTCATGCTGAGCACGGAGAAGGGACTTGGAAGTTTTCCAGAGCTAGGTGTAGAATATGGCCCTGCCCCTCACCACTCCTAAGTGTCTTCATACCCTAGGCCTCAGCTTCCCCACTGGGGGTAAGAGTGGTGCACACGCGTCTCTCGCTCTCTTCTTTTTAACTTTCTGGCTGAGCCCCACACAGCGTGCAGGACCTTAGTTCCCTGGCCAGGATAGAAGCCGTGCCTCTCGCAGTGGATGCGCAGTCTTAACCGCTGACCCGCCAGGGAAGCGCTAGCGCAGCTCTTAAGCTGGGGTGACATTAGGGGGAGACAGATTGGGGGTCGCCTAGCATAAGGCCTGCCCCCGCCAAAGAGCCCAGCTCATGTCAGTGTCTCGCCCCTGTTCCCCAGGGGAAGCCCCTTTACTTCTCTGGGGATGCGAGCCCCTCGCCTGTGATGGGAGCCCCATGCACCCGTTCACTGGGCTTGGGGGAGGTGTACAGCCTTGAAGCCCAGTCCTGGGGGACCATATGCTCTGTGACAGCGCCCTTTTCCTCTGGAAAAAATCTGTTGATTAATCTAAATCACAGAGCATCCCCTAATCTCCCAGGCATGGCAGTGGAAGTCTATGCAGGATTTCTCCGCCTCACTCTGATTGACTGAGGCCCCAGTTGGGATGCCTCCACCTGGCTGGGCCGGCTGGTGGGGGAGACGCAGGCCCAGCGCTCTGACACGCCCAGGCCCAGAATGGAGGACTGGAACTTTCAGGACCCATGGGTGTGCATCGTCAGGCCTTTGGGGATGAGGCACAGATGAACACAAGCCAGTGTCTGGGAATAGCCTCTGTGGCCGAACCCAAGAGAAGCCCAGAGGTGTTTGTCAAAAGGATCTGGTTCCCACGCGTCTAGCCTGCTTTGGCCTAATGTGTTTGCCTAAATGTTTATGGCCCAGATAAGAGCCAGGGAGATGAGCAGATAGCGACTGTGAGTAATTCACACTCCCTCAGGGAGCTGAACCGGCATCAGATGGACCTCGAGAAGAATCAGACCTGGAGGAATGGGGCAATGACAGGACTGAGGAGCGTGGCAGGCCAGCCCAGCCCACGGGACCCAGTCTCTAAACTGTCAGCACGAATGGCAAGTCCCCCAGATGGTGAGCGGCAAAGACGCAGCAAGTGAGAGTTAACAGCGGTCGTGAAATGGAGAAGAGCTTTCCTCCACTCATTCACTCGCTTGCTCGCTCACTCACGTACACCTGCACTCATTCAGTATTCAGCTGAGAGGAACCGTCAGACGCTCCAGGCACTGCAATGTACATTATCTCCACTAGTCTGTAGCGCCTTAAAGGTGTGAACCACACCTGAGCTGCTTCTACTCCGCCCCTGAAGCCTGGTGGGTAGTGTGAGCTCAGTAATACAGAATCTATTGTTCTTAATTCTCNGGAGGGCAAGGAGCCTGGGAGGCCAAGACGGAGAGTAGGTGAGGTGCCCCACCCGGCAGCCATGGTGTGTGTTCCGCACTAGGGACCCCCCCCGGCCTCACCATCAACACAGCCCAGGCAGGGCCCCTCCAGAGCCCAAGGTTCCAAGCCTGAATCAGACGCCCCTCCCTCTGGTTCAAGGACCACATTTCCCAGCCCAGACTAGAATTTCTTGTCAGATGTGGCTTTCCCACTGGGAAGGGAAGAGTGAATTTATTCACGCGAATGTTCTTACAAAGGTTTAAACGCTAGTGTGCATTTGGTTATGTATGTCAGAAACTGTCTTTGTTGAAAAGGATTTAAAAAATACTTGCCACGTCAACCATCCAGGAGAATCTAGAAAACACAGTTTCTGTACGCAAAAAGGATGAGAGCTTGTTTGAGGAGGGCTCAGTGATTATGAATGTGGATTTTCAAGTCCCAGCCAGAACTGAGAACACGAACGTGAACGTCGCTCAGGCGTGTCCGACTCTGTGCGACTCCATGGACTATATGGCCCATGGGATTCTCCAGGCCAGAATGCTGGAGTGGGTAGCCTTTCCCTTCGCCAGGGGATCTTCCCAGCCCAGGGATCGCACGCAGGTCTCCTGAACTGCAGGCGGATTCTTTACCAGCTGAGCCCCCAGGGAGGCCCTTATTAAACGCTCGACGACTAAGTGACTGGGGTGTATGTGTGCACTCTCCGTTGCGTCCAACTCTTTGTGATGCCACGGACTGTAGCCCGCCAGGCTCCTCTGCCCGTGGGACTTCGAAAGCAAGGATATTGGAGTGGGTTGCCCTTTCCTACTCCAGGGGATCTTCCCAACCCAGGGCCTAAACCTGCCTCTCTCGTGTCTCCTGCATTGGTAAGCAGATTCTTTACCACTGAGCCACCAGGAAAAGAGCCAGTTGGGGACTGAATCACAACCCTCCCACAGGCTCTCTCTCTGCCTGTATGTGGCCCTCTCTCTGCCTGTTTCCTCATCTGTAGGGGTGGAGGTGAGACGGCCCGGGAAGGCCCTGAGCAGAAGCCCGGCTCACAGCGAGTGCTTGGTTGGAGGGCTGGTGACAGCTGCGCAGTACGGGGGCGGGTGGAGCGGACGCTGGGCTGGCGTCATCCGGCACAGACCGAAAGGGAGGCTCCGCTCCTCCTGGCGTGATTGAGCCAGAGCCGTCACGCCCCGAGAGACCCCCCTCGATGAGGAATAGGGACTGCAGGATAAGATCCCAGCCCCTTGCCCTGGGGGGACCCTGGGGCGTGTCCCGCGCTGCCTCTCAGCCATCCAGACACAGCCGCGCCGCCTGCCTTTCTTTGTCTGTCTCCCTGGCCCTCTCCCGAGTCAGTCTCCGAGCGTGCGTGCATGCGTGCGTGCATGCTAAGTCCTTTCAGCCCTGTCTGACTCTGTGTGACCCCATGGACTGCAGCCCACCAGGCTCCTCTGTCCATGGAATTCTCCAGGCAAGAACACTGGAGGGGGTCGCCACGCCCTCCTCCAGGGGATCTTCCCAACCGAGGGATTGAACCCATGTCTCTTGCATCTCCTACATTGGCAGGCAAGTTCTTTACCACTAGCACCGTGTGGGAAGCCCTGGGGTCCTTCCCAAATAAACGAGCTGCACCCATATTCTTGTCTCGGGCTCCACTGAGATGGGAGCCCCCAGAGCAAGTGGTGACGATGCCAGAGGTCGTCCTAGGGTCCCGGCCCTACACTCCTGAGTACCATCACCCTCCCTCCCGCTTCTCGGGCTGGCATCGGAAGGAAAGACTGTGATAAACAGCAGGACAAAGCTGCAGAAAAGAAGAAAGGGAGGCCGCATGTCCTGGCAGGGATTATGATATTTCTGCGGTGAGATAAGGATCTTAAAGTGCGCCGATTCTGTAGCCCGAGTGTGGGGTTCAGGCACTGACGGTCTCCAGTTCTGCTAATCCCGCTCGCCCCTGCCTGTCACTCAGAGCTGCATTCGCTTCAGCCACAACCCCGGGGCAGACGCACTCAAGTGGACCCAGCCTCATGAAGACAGGCCACGAGACAAAGAGCGCCCACCGCACGGGGGGCCTGGCAGATCCCAGGCAGAGGAAAGAGGGGGTGTCCCCCGGCTCGGCCCCTAGCCTGTCCCGTTCCATCACGCCTGCTCTGGGCCTGACCTCCCCTCCTCCCAAAGGTGGAGGCCACCGCAGAGCGAGAGGGGAGAGCCGGGAGCCGGGCTGCTGGAGTGGGGACAGCCACTCCCTGGTCCGCCGTGACTCAGTTACTGACCCTCTCTGCGCCTCTGCGGCCTCATTCACAAAATGAGGACGATAACAGAGCCCGATTCACGGAGCTCTTAATGCAGGTTAAACACATTAGTGTTTATGAAGCGCTTAGAAAACCGCCCGGCGCACAGCGAGTACCACACAAATATTTGTTAAATAAACACCTATGTTGCTTACTTCAAAGGGGTGCTGTGGTTTCACCAGACGATAAATAGATGAAAATCCTTCCGACGTGGTAGAAATCCATGCAAATACATTATAGTTATGGATTCTCTTTATATCTCTATCTCCTCAGAGCGGCCTCCCTCCGTGGGCCCTGTCATGCTGAGCACGGAGAAGGGACTTGGAAGTTTTCCAGAGCTAGGTGTAGAATATGGCCCTGCCCCTCACCACTCCTAAGTGTCTTCATACCCTAGGCCTCAGCTTCCCCACTGGGGGTAAGAGTGGTGCACACGCGTCTCTCGCTCTCTTCTTTTTAACTTTCTGGCTGAGCCCCACACAGCGTGCAGGACCTTAGTTCCCTGGCCAGGATAGAAGCCGTGCCTCTCGCAGTGGATGCGCAGTCTTAACCGCTGACCCGCCAGGGAAGCGCTAGCGCAGCTCTTAAGCTGGGGTGACATTAGGGGGAGACAGATTGGGGGTCGCCTAGCATAAGGCCTGCCCCCGCCAAAGAGCCCAGCTCATGTCAGTGTCTCGCCCCTGTTCCCCAGGGGAAGCCCCTTTACTTCTCTGGGGATGCGAGCCCCTCGCCTGTGATGGGAGCCCCATGCACCCGTTCACTGGGCTTGGGGGAGGTGTACAGCCTTGAAGCCCAGTCCTGGGGGACCATATGCTCTGTGACAGCGCCCTTTTCCTCTGGAAAAAATCTGTTGATTAATCTAAATCACAGAGCATCCCCTAATCTCCCAGGCATGGCAGTGGAAGTCTACGCAGGATTTCTCCGCCTCACTCTGATTGACTGAGGCCCCAGTTGGGATGCCTCCACCTGGCTGGGCCGGCTGGTGGGGGAGACGCAGGCCCAGCGCTCTGACACGCCCAGGCCCAGAATGGAGGACTGGAACTTTCAGGACCCATGGGTGTGCATCGTCAGGCCTTTGGGGATGAGGCACAGATGAACACAAGCCAGTGTCTGGGAATAGCCTCTGTGGCCGAACCCAAGAGAAGCCCAGAGGTGTTTGTCAAAAGGATCTGGTTCCCATGCGTCTAGCCTGCTTTGGCCTAATGTGTTTGCCTAAATGTTTATGGCCCAGATAAGAGCCAGGGAGATGAGCAGATAGCGACTGTGAGTAATTCACGCTCCCTCAGGGAGCTGAACCGGCATCAGATGGACCTCGAGAAGAATCAGACCTGGAGGAATGGGGCAATGACAGGACTGAGGAGCGTGGCAGGCCAGCCCAGCCCACGGGACCCAGTCTCTAAACTGTCAGCACGAATGGCAAGTCCCCCAGATGGTGAGCGGCAAAGACGCAGCAAGTGAGAGTTAACAGCGGTCGTGAAATGGAGAAGAGCTTTCCTCCACTCATTCACTCGCTTGCTCGCTCACTCACGTACACCTGCACTCATTCAGTATTCAGCTGAGAGGAACCGTCAGACGCTCCAGGCACTGCAATGTACATTATCTCCACTAGTCTGTAGCGCCTTAAAGGTGTGAACCACACCTGAGCTGCTTCTACTCCGCCCCTGAAGCCTGGTGGGTAGTGTGAGCTCAGTAATACAGAATCTATTGTTCTTAATTCTCATCTGCAAAGAAAAAGTTCTCATTCTCTTTTTACAGCTAGAAAACTGAGGTTCTGAGAGGTACTGGCCCACGTGCTCATCATGAATTACACTGCGGTGTATAAGACAGGCGCCCAGTGAGAAGCTGCTTACAGCGCAAGGGAGCAGAAGGAGGCACAGTCTGTTTGTAGGACGTACGCTAAGTTAAACCTTAAAAACACACCTCAGTACACATTAGGTGCAGACAAATACTGTTTGATTACATTATCCGAGATACCTAGAATCGTCAAACACATAGACTCAGAAAGTGCACTGGTGGACGCCAGGGGCTGGAGCTGGAAGGTGGAGGGGACGTGGGGACCTGCTGGTGTTTAACGGAGACAGTTCTGGTTTAGGGAGTCGAAACATTCGGGAGCTGATGACGGTGAGGGCTGCACAGTTAAATATGGTGAAGACAGTATGTTATGTTAGGGGTTCCCTGATGGCTCAGCGGTAAAGAATCTGCCTGCAGTGTAGGAGCTGCCGGAGACACGGGTTCCATCCCTGGGGCCCCTGGAGGAGGGCGTGGCAATCCACTCCAGTATTCTTGCCTGGAGAAGCCCACGGAGTGAGGAGCCTGGTGGGCTACAGTCCACGGGATCACAAAGAGTCAGACAAGACTGAAGCAACTTAGCCCAGCACAGTATGTTATGAGACTTTTAACATAATTTAAAAAACCAAAGAAAGAAATCTGCACGCATTGTGCAGCTACAGTGTGCCAGAAATGAACAAGCAGACAGGCCTGTGGGGCTTCCGGCCCAGCGGCCAAGCCGGTTGTGGTCAGACAGCAAATACATGTGCTAAGAATGGGTTATTGTAGACCCAGCGGAAAAGGGCCATTATTTCATTTTCTGAGCTGTGTGGGTCTCAGCCTGTGGATGGTCAGGTGGTAGACAGCAGAACTGAAGATGAGATGGTGGCATTTACTTGATGCAAAAGTTGGGAACTCAGCGAGGTGGCGTGGCATGCCCAGGGTCACACAGCAGGTAGGCAGCGAAGCTGAAGAGCAAGCCAAGACTCTTCAAACCCTCTCCTTCCACCATGTCAGAGAACTGGGAAGAACGTAAGACAGCCGTTGGAAGAGAAAGGCTGTGCCAGGCAGGAGAAGCCAAATGGGGCTGGGGGCCCTGCTCCCAGGGTCTGGGCGCCAGAGGGCAGAGGGCTGGCCTTGCCCCCAGGCCTCAGTGAATGGATGTCTTAAAGCCAAATCTAGCTTTCTCTCCCCTACTCCCTCCTCCTTCTTTATGGAGACGCTAATTTTAGCCAGCCACAAAGGCAGCCTGAGCTTTTAAAAATGGACTGATTTATGCTTTTCCTTAATTGCTCAAAAAAAAACCGCTTTGCATCTAGTGGGAAAGAGAATGAACATAACTCTATTTAGGTTAAAAATGTAAAGCCAAATCCCTGCTGGTCTGGCAAGAAGCAAGGAAAGCACGTAACCCCGTCTGGGTGGTCTCCCCACCCCAGCCCTTCCCCACCACACAGAGCCTCTGTGTTTGCCTCATAGGCCCAGACCCTGCCAGAGGAGGGGGCAGGGCAGCTCCAGGGGCCTCACCAGCCACTCAAGTGAGGGCAGGACACTTTTGAAAGGTGCACCGGGATATCTGCAAAATCTCCTTCCCTGACAGTTCCACGGGGCAGCCAGCACCCAGATCCACTGAGGTGCAAAAGTCTGCACTCGTTTCCCAGTTCTCAGAGGTAGCACATTCTTAGGTCATCTCAGCCACACTCTGTCTGAAGGCTGGCTGTCCAAACTCAGCCCAGGGTCAAGCGCTGACCTTCCCAAAGTTTCTCTAAGAATTCTGATCTGTAAACACTGAAAATCTGCCATTTGTCTTATATCCTGCTTAGTGATGAGAATCTAACAGTCAATGGGGCAAGAATGCCCAAAGGGTTGACAATAAATCTACGTGTTTCCCTGGATTAGGTCAGTGTGGCTTGGCTCATTAATGATCATTTCCTCCATCTACCCATCTAACAATCATCTGTCTCCTGTCCATCTGACGGTCATGTATGTAATCACCCATCCATCTGTCATGCATCCATCCTCAACTCATCCCCCATCCCCCATCCCCCATCCTTCTCTCTTCCCATCCATCCATCAATTCAAGTACCTGTATGTACATATATTGTACAAGCGCAATGTTAGATACTAGGCTTACAAAAAGCAATAATACAGAGTAAATAAGACAGACAGCAACACTGTCTTTATTGATTTCATGGCGTAGGTGAGATAGTAAAGTGAGATAGCATCTGTCTACCCCCTGCACACACATACACAGCGTCCCCCTGCCACTTGACCTGGAACACGGAGCTGTCTCTGGGTGCAACTCTCACCCTCATCACACAGATGACGTTTCCCAGATGCCTCTCTATTTTCCCTTCCCTACTCCACTGGCTGGAAAGGAGGCTTATGAAGCCCCAAGAGACGGCCAAGTCATAGAATATAAGAAGCCTGCATCCCTCAATCTCACATGGAGGAAAGGCACCCACCCACAAAGATATCTGCAATGTAACTTAAAAATACAGTTACTGAGCCCATGCGAGTGAAATTTGGGATTTTTTGTTATAGCAGCATTACCCAATCTAATATAATTCCATTTTACAGAACGCCTTTCTGTGAGTGAATGAAGGGATAACAACGTGTCATTTGCTTCTTATAACAGCTGCATGTGGTAGCTAATTGTTGCTCCCATTTAGGAAGGAAAGCCTGCCACACAGAGAGTGAGGTACCTTGTCGAGAGTCACACGCTGGCAGGTGGAGAGTCAGGCTCTGAACCTGACTCCCACGTCCATTCGCTTTCTCTGACGACAGGCTCCCAGTAGGGGAGCAGATAGGGACCCTCAGCGTGAACAGGAAGAGCAACGTCGCCTGCCTCTGGGTGCAGACGTTGAAGCAGCATCTTGTCCCTGGGCCACCGGTGCGGTTTCAGTCACCAAGACACATGGAGCAGAGAAACCAAAAGTGTGCCCTTGGTGTTCCCCACCGCAAGCCAGACTAGAGGCCCCCGGCTGGCCCCCTCTCCTCAGCATTGCCGTCTTTCCAGAGGTGCCCTTCTCAATCCATGAGAAGGCCCTTTCCCTCCCCCAGGACCAGAGGAAGCAAGATCGTTGAGACGCTGGGTTTCCACCCCGGGAGGCAGCAGGCTTCCTTCGGAGGCCTGGCCCAGGCCGACCTCCAAGACCTCTCCGTCGGCTGGCCCAAGGCTGCCAGAGCGAGAGGGGCTCAGGGTGCCCCGTTCAGGCGCCAGAGCCATGGGCAGAGCTGGCTTAGGCCTTGGAGCAGAGAGGCTGACGAGGGGCAGACAGACAGGCACAGGTCCTGGAGGCAGTCGGGGACGAAGCCCCACTGTTACCCCACAGATGGGCTGCCGGTCTCCACCGGAGGCCCGTAGTCAAGCTCCTTCTCGGGCGACATTTTTTCCTCTATGCCTATATGACTATCAGACAGGGAGATGACGCCATGAAATGAACAGTGCTGAGCTTTTGAGAGCAGACCCACCTGAATCTAAATCCAGGCTCTGTCGCTCCCCGGCTGTGTTATTTTGGGCAAGTCCTTAAGCCTCGCTGAATCCCTCAGTTTACCTATCTGTAAAATGGGACTAATAATGCTTGTGTCACAGGAACGAGGGAGAGGATTAAATGCCCAAGCAGGCACCTGATAATTTAAGAAGGGAGAGACAGAATCTGAGACTGTTGTAGCTAGAAGAGCCCCGAGACATCTGGTAGGGAAAAGTTAGGTTCAGAGCCCTGAGACATCTGGTAGGGAAAAGTTAGGTTCAGCCACTGACCTNGGCTGGGGGTGGGGGGAGGAAGCCCCAAGACTGGGCCTGGCAGATGCGCCAGCAGAAGCCAGCATGGGCGCTTTTAATAAAGCATAACGAAGCATGGGATCATAAAATATTTTGTCTAATTCCAGGCTCCCATGGGGGCGGGGCAAATCAGCTGGGCAGGCAGAGGAGAAAGGTTTACAGAGGGAAGCCTGGGGCTGGCTGGGGGTTGGAACAGGACAAGCTGGGAGCAGCGGCCGAGGGTCAGGTCCAGGGCCGGGGTCAGGGGGGCTTTCTCACAGGCCTCCCTTTCAGCTTGGAAAGGGGCAGCAAGCAGAGATCATTCCCCCCAGAAATGGCCCCCTCCTGCTGAAGGCCTGGTACCAGTCATGGGCCCCTCTGGGCTTCCGTTTCCCCACATGAAATGAGGGTTGAACCCAAATAGAAAACTCTTCTAACATGAGGCCAACACCCTCATTTTCAAATTCCTTCATTCAAAGCAGAGCCGAAGCCTGTCTGTTAAAGAAGCGACGTGGGCTCCTGGCTCAGTCTGGGGGTGGGGACTCCCCCAGCTACTGTTTTGCCTGACGCTTTGGCCCCAGAAGTGGTGAAGGCCGCCTCCGTGGGAAGCCAGGGCTCTTAGGAGCACAGTCTGAGAACCAGGGGTCGGCCTGTCCTGCCGAAACTCCTGCGTCCTTCAAAGCCCAGCTCACGCCTGAGAGCCTCATTGGAGGCCTCATAACGGGGCAACGGTCCTAGGCACGATCAGCCACATCCCGGCCCTCACCACCCTAACACTTATCACGGCCAGTGACTATGCCTTTTCACTTGTTTGCAGCCAGGGCTGCACAGCGTCTGAGACACGCTGGATGCTCAGTAAGAGGGCCCCTCCCTCACCGCACACATCTACACTTGGCCATCACCCCCAGCCCTGTCCTCCAGATCAGTTATCGCTCCCTTTTGCCGTGTACTCACGTATGTCCTATCTGTCTGCTCATACACTCTGGGAGGCAAGCTCCAGGAGGGCAGGCTTTATTTATTTCTGTTCACCACCATATCTCCGGTGCCTAGCACACTATCTGGAACAAAGTAAGTGTCCAGTTTGTCAGATGAATGAATGGCTGGAGGGATGGATGGATGGATATATGGCCAACAAAAGAAGGAAGGAATTTTCCTTTTCTTCCTTGAGTCAGTGTAAATCTGCCAGCCCTAATAGGTTCATTCAGAGTTCAAAATGTCTTTTGTTACTGGGGTTGGCCAAAAAGTTTGTTTGAATGTTCCAGATTTCGGCAGGGGTGAGGAGTGGTGAACAAACTTTGTGGCCAAACCAATATGAATCTCATGCAGCTCTAAGCTCTGGAGAGGCAACTCCATCCTTCCTCCAGGTCCCACAGTGCCCACACAGGCTCTTATCAGTTCCATAAACACTTACTGACGCCTGCTCTGTGCCAGAACCATGCCAAGGACAGGGAGTGTGGAGCTGAGTCACAGTGCCAGCTGTGCCCCAGGGCGCTGTGAACAGAGTAGGCGCACAGAAAATGTTCGTTGAATAAATTAAGTGGCATCTAAGGTGAGACCGGAATGATGAACAGGTCTTAGTCCAGAGAAGGAGGCAGGCTCCTGCGGAGAGAATGACCTGTGCAAAGGCCCTGGGGCAGCCAGGAGTACCCTGTCTTTCGGGCTAAGGTCCTGTGAGGCAGGCTTCATGTCCCCCTGCCCCCAGGGGTTCCCCGCAGGTGGCACCAGCAGTGCTCTTCTCAGAACCCAGGGCACAACAGGTCCCGTCTGATGTCGTGCTCTTGTGGGGACGAGAGGGAGGGGTGATGAGCCCCAGCCACTCCCCTTGCCAGGAGCATCTCCTTGGCCACCTCCATACCACCGAACCCCACACTCATCTGCTCAGACCCACACACGACACTAAACTTATCCACTGCAAATACCTCTCCTGTCTCTTTTCTGAGGGAAATAACATTGTTTAAGTAAAGCCCTTTAAAATTTAAAGAGCTGGGTTTGTCTGATCTCCGCGGGAAGCTTTTAGCAGCAGGCTGGAAAGAAATAATAATAATACTAACGAGGCCGGAGGCAACAGGGCAGAGCCAGCTGCCACCCAGTTGACTGCCCAAGCAGGGGGCCCAGGGCCACCTTGGGCTGCTGCTGAGCCCCTGACCCCCTCCCCCAGAGGCACATAGGATCAGGAGCGGAGGTGCAGAGAGCCCCAGAATCACAAAAGTTCAGGTTGGAAGGGGTCTCTGGCAGAGAAGCATGCAAGCAAAGAGGGCAGAAAGCAGGTAAAGCCTGAGACCCCGGGTTCAGAGCTCAGCCACTTAGTAGCTGTGCAACCCGAGCAAGTGGCTCAGCCTCTCTGATGACGTGGGACTTTGCCCAGCACCTCAGGCAGACTAGCCGTCCCCTCCGCTGCAGTCCTGTAAGGACTTGGGAGTCATTTCAGTTTTAGAGTCTACAATATTAATCAGTAATTTACTTCTGTGCCTGCTCCTCTGCCCTAGGGGACTGTGGACTCCTGGAGGTCTCACTGGTACCTCAGGGCATAGGCCACAGCTCAGGGCTGGTGCCCAGAAAACGGCTGCTGAATGGAACCGAAATGAGGCTGGCTCTGTGCACCAGGATGCAAGTGGCTGTGGGCGCATCCTCACCACCGACACAGCTGCTCTCTGCAACCCCAGGAGGCAGGATGCTTCATCCCAAGGTGGGAACTGAGGGCATCAAATATGTCTTTTTTTTAAAAAATATTTACGTATTTGGCTTCACGAAGTCTTAGTTGTGGCAGGCAGTTGCTGTGGCATGTGGGGTCTTTTGCTGTGGTGCGTGGCCTTCCTAGCTGTGGTGCATGGACTTTGCTCCACAGAACGTGAGATCCTAGTTCCCAGACCAGGGACCAAACCTTGTCCCCTGCATTGCAAGGTGGATTCTTAATGACCAGATCACAAGAGAAGTCCCCAAATATGTCTTAAATGAAGTATTTTGGACCTAGACAGGACTCTCCGTCCCAATCTTGTTCTCACCAAAGAATCTTGGAACTGGGCCACCCAGACTCAGTCCTTTGCTTTATGGACCTGAGGTAAGACGGGGGAGGGGAGTGAGTGATGGTGCCAGCTGACAGAGGAGCTGAGACCAGATCCTGGGGCTCACTGCTCTGAGGCTGGTCTCCTTCCCACTGAGCCAGTGTCTTCCACTCTCACCCACGGGATGAGGTCACGTGGAACAGGGAAGCCTTTTTAAAAATTCAAATTGTCACATTCATTTTACTATGGATTAAGAAAAAAGATGTATTCAGCGCCACAGGCCTATACATTACTCCTTCGTACCAGTGGAAAAAAGAGGGAATGGATTTAAATTTGACTTTAAGATGATCGTGATGTAAGAAAGGACCTGGGTGGGATGCAGGTAAAGTCACGAAGGCAGTGACTGGGGCCTGGCAGCGTCTGTAGTGCGCCCCTGGGATGGCACAGAGCCCCACTCCACCACCCGGGGCGTGAGCACGGCAGCTGAAGGACTCCCCTGGAGACCCAGGCCCCAGCCAAGGGCGGGGGTAGCCCCCGGCACTGCGATGGGTGGGTGGATGGGTGGATGGACACCCCGCAGCCCACACACAAAGGTCCAGCCCGCGGGACCGGGCTCCGTGTTCGACTGGAAATGAATCTCTTCTAAGGTAAAGTAAACAGTCAGGTAGACTGAAGGGCGGCTGAACAAAGAAATGTCACCTCAACCGACAGGGACACAGAGACCCAAGAGGTCGGTTGGTGGAGATTTTCCTAAGGAACATTGATCCCCAGTGAGCGATCGACCCTCAGCTCTCAAAGGGTCACATTGCCACTGAGTCAGTAGGCAGGGCTGAAACCAACCCGCATGGGCACAGGGCAAGTAGCCGGGCTGGGGGCAGACGGCACGCGGGCGTGCGGCAGGGGCGCTCTGTCTTGGCCGGAGCACCTCAGAGAATAAGCCAGGGAAGAAATCTCCGCTGATATTTGTCACGGCAATTTCAGCAAAGCACCGGATGTCGAAGCGTCTCGAATTTCAACTGGCAAAATTAGTCCTCGTCAAAGTCAATTTGAATAGTCAAGATGGATGGAAAAAATGGGCCGGACAAAGGAAAGTACCCTGAGCCAGTTCAGGAGCAGCAAGCCAAAGGGACTGTGGGTGGAAGTTTTCCCAAGAAATGGTCACTCCATTTAGAAGCCAGTCACCCCTGAAACTCCAGCTACTCGCTGAGAAGATCCCTCTAAATAGGGAATTGGCACTGTTAGCTGTCAGGTGAAGGATAGATGGTCTGGTGATCCAAAGGGCTAGCTTACTGCAAAGTCCCTCCTCCCCCACCTGCCCGGCGAGGAGCAGCCTCCGGCAAGACTAGCTCAGAGGTGAAGAACACCCGCCTTTACCCTTGCAAAGACGGAGCTCTGAGGCTGTTCATGATGAACGTGGACTGAGCCACACATAGTGAGAGCCGGTGGGGACGGCAAGAAAGATGATCTAAATGGATCTGAGCAGAAGGGACCTCGTCGTGGGAAATGGAGTGCAAATCAGACTGGGGAGCGGAGCATCCGTGTGCCCTGGGGCGGAGTGATCTATCAGCGAGCGGGCCAGCGGCCGTAGAAGAGTCTGGGGCAGAGAGGACGTGTCAGCAGGGTCCGCACCAGCAGCGGAGCGTGCGGGCGCTCCTTCTCAAATGATGGCGGTGCTCTCCCAGAGTCGCCCGTCCCCGCAAGTTCCCGTGCCCTGGGGAGGCCAGTTCCCCGTTTCTAAAGCCCCAGACCCATGAGCTACATTTTGGCTCAGGAAAATCCAGCGTCCAGCACCGGATGGGGCGTAAGGGCAGGCATTTTATTGCTGCGATTGTTATTACTATCAGAAGCGACGGATCACTTGTGAGCACTCGCTCTGTCTCCTTCCAACGTGTCAGCAACTCAGCTGGCACGTGGTACAACCCTGTTTTCTAGAGGGAACGCTGAGGTTGGGCAGGGCGGCGCTAGGTCTCAGCTATCTGCTCCCCAGTCGCTCTCTCCCCTTCTCACCTATTCTGTGCCTGGCGGCCCAATGGCGTGGGCGTCCATGCGCAGCACTAGCAAGAGACCCACAGGCAGGGGCAGGATGAAATGGGGGTGTCTCTTCCTCCAGCTGCCTGCCAGGTCCCCAGGACTTGGTTGCATCCCCCTACCCGAGGCCCCAGGCCTGCCCGCAGCCCTCTCCTCTCAGCCCTCTTTCCGGCCTGCGGAAAGTAGAAACTCCCACTGATCCTGGTCTCAGGGGCTGCCCGATCCCCTGTGCCCCCACTAAACCCTAAAGCCAGCAAAAAGCGAAACCATCAGTCACTCAGTTCTGTCCCAGACTCTTTGTGACCCCATGAACTGTAGCCCACCAAACTCCTCTGTCCATGGGATCCTCCAGGCAGGAACACTGGAGTGGGTTGCCATGCCCTCCTCCAGGGGGTCTTCCCGACCCAGGGATTGAACGCGGTAGTCGTTTAAAGAAACCCTTCACAGACCGGCCAGGCTGAGCTTGGTGTTTCCTTCTGGAACCTGGTTGATACGGAGGGAAATAAATTGTCCCCAAATTACAGAGCTTCCCAACAGTGGCGCCGAAACCCCAGCCCTCCTCTGTCTGCCTCCAAAGCCTGTGTCGTTCCATCGGAACCGTGGTTTCCCAGCGCAGACATTCACACCTCCCAGATTGGCCACGTCGCATGCCACCTGCTCCACGACACACTGAACATTTTTCTTAAACTTGACTCTTTTTTTTTTTAACTTAAATAAGCCATTTTTAAAAAGGGAACGAATTTAAATTACTGCCCCAAATGGCAAACCAGTCTCACTTGCCTTAAACAGAGGGTGACTGAAAAAGAATCATAATGAAAACAAAACACTGCTATTAAAACTTTGACTTCCTCCGGCTCACTGCAGGCGTGCTGCCCCACACCTGTTTTGTTGGAAAAAGAGATTAGCAAGCAAGAGGGTGTCAGAGCTTGACAGTATCAGCCTGAGGCTTTCTCCTCGGCACAAAGAGGAGGATGGCATGGGAAAGGAAGTGGGAAGACCCTCCCTCTCTGGGATTCCTCATCACTTACTGCCAGTGGGAGGGGCACTCCCCTAGACCCGTGATGTCTGGAGGAGCCTTACGCAATGATGGAGGCATCTTATCCACATCTGTGCTGTCCAACACAAGAGCTACCAGCCACGTGTGGCTGTTGCACCTTTGAAATGTGGTGGAAAAACTGAATTCTGTTTAATTCGGTTAAACAAAAGCCAAGACACTTTGCTGCGTTTTAATGTAGATGTGGGTTGTCGCACATGGCTGCATGTTGAACACAGCTCCGCAAGCCCCACGAGGGCGAGAACTCGCCTATTCCTTCTCGTCTGGATTTCTAGGACGACATGATGCTTGGCTGCCAGGAGCAGTGTGCCGAGGAGTGAACCAGAGAATGAGCGAGTGAGCTGTGCTGCTTCTTGCAACAACACTCTGCTCTCTGCGTTCACACTGTCCCAGAAACCACTAGCTCCTCCTCGTTTGTGCGTGCTCAGTCACGCAGTCGTGTCTGACTCTTTGCTACCCTTTGGGCTGTAGCCCACCAGGCTCCTCTGTCCATGGGATTCTCCAGGCCAGAACACTGGTGTGGGTTCCATTTCCTACTCGAGTATCTTCCCGACCCAGGGATCGAACCCATGTCTCTTGGGTCTCCAGCACTGGCAGGTAGAGTCTCTATCACTGAGCCACCTGGGAAGCCAAGTAACCTTATTCCTCCCCCACCACGTTGCTTGTCCCTCTCCTCCCACCAGGCTCCCCGGTTAGGCCACAGGCCTTAGGAATTCGCCTCCTGATGGTGCCTTTTCCTCTCCAAGCTAAGCTCAGGCCCACTTCTGTGCTGCCCGAGCAAACAAAGAAGGCTTTGTGAGGTGGCCGCTTCCGCCACCCCCACCTCACTCCCTTGCCCCTGCCTGGGACGCTAGGGGGCAGGTGACAGCTAGCAATGTATCACCTGCTTCTGCAGAACCAGGCGCCTGGCCTCGGGTTAGTGTGTGGCCTGAATACCCACTTGACAAAAAGCTGCACCCTCCGGCAGTGAGCACCAGCTCAAGACACCAGTGCCACCCACCCTCTGGCCGTGCCAGCCTCTGTCCCCACCCTGCCAGGGCTGCCTCCCCCCGCCCAGCCCTGCATGATGCTAGGGCAGCCGGTGATGGACGCCTTCCTTTGGGGCAGCATTAAGGAGCCGGGAGGAAGAGATGGTGATGGGAGGATAATGGTGGCGCCAGTGATTGGTGACAAACAGCCCCGTTAGAGGAGCGCCGAGTGTCTCTGCAGAAAGAGAAACAAAAGGGCAGAAGGAACAGCTTGGCAAAGCAACAAAAAAGCCGAGTGGCTCAGCTGCCTCTCTCCCTGGTGACTCCTGAGCCACTCCTGTGATGTCGGAGGCTGGTGGGTGTGCCCGCTGGAGCGCTGCCAAGATCCCCACTCAAGCCTGGGGACCCCAAGCTCCCCTAAGCAAGGCTCTGAGGTGGAGGGTCTGCCTACCTGAGCCCCCAGGATCGCCCCTAGGACCTCCAGGGAGAAGACCTGGCTTCCAGCACTACCTCACATTCACATACACTCACACACACACGCACACATGCATACACACATGCACTCACACATACACGTATGCACTCACACACACATGCACTCACACACACATATGCACACACATGCACTCACACAGACACACACGTGCATGCACACACACTTGCACACACTCATACACACACTCTCACACTCACTCATACACTCATGCACTCACATATGCACACACACACATATTCACACACACACTCACTCTCACACCCATATACACACACACATGCACACATGCAGTCACACACACGTGCACACACACACATTCTCACACACTCACATGCAGTCACACACTCACACTCACACACACACAGACACATGCACTCACACACACACTCACAACACACACTCTCACACGCAGACACACACACACCATCACACTCACACACACACACATGCACACTCACACACACTCACATGCATGCACACTCACACACACTCACACTCACGCACACTCACACACACACACATCATGCACAGTGTGAGGTCCTCTCTGGCCTCAGTCTTCTCAGCTTTAAAATGGGAGACAGGAGACGGTGCATTTAATTCTCCAGCTCCCTCCTGGCCCAGTGCTCTGCAGTCCTAAATCCAAGAACTTATTTAGGACTCTGTGTGGGAAACCTACACCGTACCCCTCCTCCTGGGCACTGGGGCTTGTAAATGCTTTCTTGTCTTCGACCTGTGGGTGTTCCAACATCACTATAACAACAGCAACGACTTTTCACATGCCCACTATGTGCTCGGTACCCTGCATCCTCCACGAATTATGTGAATTTCCCCTTCCCAGCAGCCCCCACCCCCGCGAAGCCACCACGATGAGCCTCCTGTTCAGCTGGAGAAGTCAAGGCCGGAAGCAACAGAGAGGCTCTCTGAGTTCACATGCTGGATGCATGAAGGAGACGGGATCTGAACCCATGCCAGACCTCAGAGCTCACGCCTGCTGGGCATCTAGAAGCTTCTCCCCAGGAGAAGCTGCCCCTGCCGCTCTCGGCTCCGGCCCAAGCTGGAACAGTCCCATTCTAGCCAGGGGCCTTGTCTTCCTCCTCGCCAGGTGTGGACACTCTGGGAGAGGTGAACAGTGTCCAGACGATGGCATTTCTGCCTCGAGGCCATTGTCTCTTCGGGTACCCCAGAGCCATCATTTATAACACAAAGGCATTCCAAAGGATGTCCAGCTTCAAGTGGCCCAGAAAAGCCAAATTAATCTTCCTAGAGTCCTGCTCTGAGAACGTCACTCATTTCTCTTCAACTGCCCCCCGTAGCCCCTGGGCTCAAGTCCAGACCCCTCGCTCCAGCTCTCAGGCCTCTGCCAACAGCTCTAACCTCATTTCCAGATTCTCAACAAGCACCTTCTGCTCAAGTGAGGCCAGCTGCCTCCCAGCCTCCCAGCCCAACAGGGCGCTCGTTCCCTCCTCCAGGTCTTTACACATGCCTCCGCCCTCCCACCTGGCCTGGGGTTCCCTCCCCAACTGCTAAGGTTGTTCCAATCCCACAGAGCCTTCCTGGGCCACTCCCCTTAGTTTCCAAGGGTTTACTCTTGGTACCCTAGTACCGGCCATTTATTAGAGATGATCTTTTATCATTCTCAAATGAGCCCATGCTCTATGGGGTTTGCCAGCAGCCAAAACTCCTTAGGGGATATCTCTACTGATCCCGAACAAAGCTGGGACAGCCGCTTAATGAACAGAAGTGACTGGATCCCTTGATGTGGCTCCAAAAGCAGCTTCCAGGACAGGAAGGAGAACATGGGAGCTTCCCGACCTTTCAGAGTGACCCCGTGGCAGTCTGACTCCAGCCTGGGGGCCAGGAGAAAGGGGCAGGCCCACGACCGAGCGCCAATCGCAAGCCTGCTTCCATGCATCACTCCATTCATCCCCACGCTACCCTCTGTCTTCAAAAGACAGGGACACCGTGACCTCGGGAGGCACCAATCTGCCCAAGTGTGTGCTCTGCGAGGGAGGCCGGCCAGGCCTCAACCCAGCGCGGACGGAAACCAGAGCATCTGGAGCACCCAGAGATGGACTGAGGGGGGATGGGCAGGCCCAGTGGCACGCTAGTACATGCCTGGCCACCAGCTCTGGGCTGGGGAGGGCACTAATCTGCAGTGTTTGCCCGTCTCCATGGTATAAATCACCACGCTCAGCTTCAAGCTACCAGTAAGATCAACTTGGGCTTTGGGGGAGATGTGTAAATCAACGTCTGGGTGGAGAACCCAGCCTTGCCCCCCACTTGCAGTGGGACCTTAGGCAAATCACATAATCTTTCCAAGATTATGCATTGCTCTTCTGTAAAATAGGAGACTGTTAACTCCCAAATGGGAGTTTCTGGAAGCATTTCACATGACTATGTGTGCACATAGCTAGCATGGGGCTTGCCACATAACAGTTACCATTTCTTTCCTTCCTTCCCCCAGCCTCCCAACGGCCAGCAATGAAGAACAGCCCCTCCAACCAAGGAGAACCCAGAAGGAACAGGAAGCCCTTTGGTTTGGCTCATCCCCCAGATGCCAGCCATGATGCCAGGGTGAGCTATGGCAGGCAGAGCTAGACAATAGACACATTCTCACACCAGAAGGGACTTCCAGAGGTGACTGAGCAGGACCAGGAAACAGGTCCCAGGCTCGGCATCTGGACCAAACTCTAGGCTCAGGGGAGACATCACTCATTCAGTCCGTCAGTGAGTCATTCAACAAACACATCTTGAAGCCACCTCTGCTCAGAGCCAGGCTTCATGCCAGAGCCAGTGGGACAGGGATGCCTGCCCTCAACAGCTCTCTGTTCAACAGGGAGCCGAGCCTGTGACCAGGTCCAGCCCCAGAGGAGAGAAGAGTTGTTTAAACAACGTGTTGCCCAAAGTGCCGCTGCCAGCACGCACAGGTGGCCCCTGCTATCAGGGGCTGGCGGGGCTGTGGAGGGCAGGAAGCGGGCAGGCAGAGACTGGGAGGGGGGTTATGTGGAGTTGGGGCTGCACTGGCTGAGGGCAGCTGTCTGCTCTTTGAGCCAGGAAAGGGCGGAAGTAAGTCGGGGAGAAGGGGAAGGCATCTCTGGGCAGGCCAGGCCTGTGGGGTGGAGAGATGGCGAGCTCCGGGACCCATGTGCTGTGAGCACAGCCCCGTCAGCGTCCTCCCCGTGCACAGCCCCGTCAGCGTCCTCCCCGTGCACAGCGGTGGAGGATGGAGGAGTCACATCAGCAAAGTGGCTACGTTGGCACCCAGCTCACCGTGCAAGCTCTCTGGTTACTTTAGGGGTCTATGGACTCATGGGGAGCTGGTCTGTTTCACTGAAACCCCCTGAGGGTTGAAGGAAGCACCACAATGGATTGGGGAAGGAAGAAGCCTGAGTCTGCAGCCACAAACCCAGATTCCAGTCCAGCCACTTACTACCACCATCTTTTCATTTCCCTGAGGCTCAGTTTCCCTGGTCAGTTCAATGGGCACAAGAGTAGCCTCCTTCACATCTGACGTGAGATGTGAATGGAAGGATGGGGGTCAAAGCATCTCGTCAATGCTCAAGTACCACCAGCAGGTACAGTCAGGATGTCTGGAATCAGAGTCTCTGTCACATCGATGATCTGAGAGTCTTCAAGAAAGACAGAAGGCAGTTCCAGGAGCAGAACTTTACCAACAGGAAGTTCATCTGTGAATCCAGCCTGAATTCCACAGCCATAAACCTTTGCATATATTTTCTGTAGAAAGAAACACACCCAAACCCTCTCCACATACCCCAGCACCAGGATATGTCCAAAGGCCAAAGGTGCCTTATTCATCCACACGACCAGCCTTTACTAAGTATCCATCACGCGTTTGTGAGGAAGATTCAATAGTGAGAAGAACTGGACAGGTCTCTGCTTTTGCAGAACTTTTTACTAGGTTAGGGGACGGGAGGGTCACAGTGAGACTGCCTCTCCCACATTCCACTGGGAGAAACAACTTTTGAGTCTTAACTGCACTCATGTGGGGGTGGGCAGGGGATGATGCCTCAAGACTCCAGGGGAAGTCAGGGAGCAGGTAGGGGAATTGATCACCCCCATTGAGCAAACTAGGAAGCATCCTGCAGGAGTTGCCAAGACTGGCTAATCAGCAACTCTAAGGCTTATCACACCTAGGGAGGATATCAAGTGGGGTCTTTTTCTTATAAAGGGCAGAAATCAACTCCAGATAACCCAAGCCATATAAAAAGGTAACTACTGGAACATTATGGGGAGTTCATGGAATGCAAGAACGAGCTGGAGCTGCAGGTGTCGGGAGCCCACTTTGCTAGAGCCAGAGCACCTCCAGCATAATCACAGTCAACAGTGAGGACAGTCATCTGAGCCCACAGGGTCGGGCCAAGAGCTCTGCGTGCCGTGACTCACTGCACCCTGCTCGTACCGCCTGGGAGGAAGACCCGCCACCATTAGCCTTGGGAAACCAGGGAAGTGCAGTGTCTTGGGGGCTCCTGTCGATAAGGGGGAACTTCCGATGGTTTTCACTCTTGGTCTGCTCAGTATCCAGATTCTAGGGATCATGTGTCAGATGGACTCGCCTTAGTGGGGCTATGGCTGATTGCGCCGCCTACCAAGATGGCGTGCAAATGAGAGCGGGGCGCATACTCTCCCAGAACAAATCTGGTATGTGCCAGGAGGTGTAGGAATGGCTGGTGGGCCCACAAACCCCAGGCTCAGAGTCCTGACACCCCAGGCTGGGTGTCAGCGTCCTTCCCACTCCTTTGGGCTGCTACTCTGCGCACCTCCAGCTCCATACATGTTGTACTCGTTTGCTCCATCCATGGAATCTTGGCCAACAGGTCTTGAGCCCACTTGAGTGAACCCTACCTCGAGTGTAACGGTGGGTTCCAGGTCTCATTCCCCTCGTTCCTTCCCAGAAACTTCATCCTGAGGACAGACACTTCTTAGGAAGTGATGTCACACGTTTCACTTGCACTGACATTTATTGTTTAAAATGGGGGACTTTGCCTCCTCTTGCGAAGGGCAGAGGCTGATGCATTCCTCCTTCTGTGATGAAAATATAAATAGTTTCTCCTCTCCTCTGGAAGCAGCAGTGTCTTTGGATTGCTTTAGATCTGGGTTTGAAACTCCCAGTTCTTACTCTTATAAAAGATTTTGAGCCTCATTCATTGTTTAAGAAAAGAAGGAAGTGAGAATAGAAGAAGGGAAAGAGAGAGGAAGAGAGAGAGATGGCAAGAGGGAGCTGGGGGGCGGTATCCTGGGGGCTCTTGTCCTCATATGTAAAATATGCCTGATGAGACTGCCTCATGAATTGTTGAGGGCATTTAATGAATAAAGAACATCTAATAGGTGTGCGGTAAATGGAAGATACCAGTAATATCAGTCTTCTTTCTCCCTGTCCTCAATTAGACTCAAGAAGTAACAGCCTTGAAGTTGAGCTGGCCCTACCATGCACAGTCCTGCCTCTGGCTCTTAGCTCACCTGGGTTCTCTCCCTGGGACATTAGCCCTTGGCCTATTAACTTCCTCCCTTTGCTTCAAGGTCTAGCTCAAGTCCTCCCTCCCCTTTGAAGCCTTCCTTTAATACCCCCAAAGAAATCACTCTTCCCCCACAAACCTCCTCTGGGAGGTGTCAATCCACTTGGCATCCTGCAGGTATCAACAGATTTCCACTTGGATTATCTTTTATCTTTATGGGTACAGGCCTGACCTCTCACCCCACTGGAAAGATGGTCACGGTCATAGGTCTTTCTCTTTTCAGATGCACCCTGCCCACAACAAATGCCCACTCATTCTCTTGATGATGACAAGGGCTTTGAGGGTTGTCCCCTCTCCCATCTGTGCAGATGAAAACACTGGATAATTTGATTTCAGTGGGGCTCGGGAAGGAGAAAGGCAGTCAGACAGGGCACTGGACACACGGCAACCGTCCATGTGGCTGGAGCTGAGGAAGTGACTGAGGCCCATTCTCACCAGGAGGCAGCAGAGCCCAGAGGGAAAGAGACAGACAGTCCTGGGTCTGAATCTCAGCCTGCACGCACTGACTGGGTGACCTCGGACAAACCACTTAACCTCTCTGAACCTCAACTTCCTCATCTGGAAAATAACCTTAACTCTCATGATGGTTACAAGGATTAACAAAGATAAGAAGAACAAAGCACATGTGGCACAGAGCTGGCACAGTCAGGGCTGAATAAATGAATTTCAAGTGGCCTGGGGATGGAGCAGAGGTGGACGGGGCGGTAAGCCAGGTTAAACGCCTCCATGGGTCCCGGGAAACCCGGTGAACATAACTAACCAGCTTCCTCTTTGTCCAGCCCTTGTTTGGTTTTGAAGTCGGGACTGCTAAAACCCAGGAACCTCAACAAGTCTTCATCCTCACCCCCCTCCC
>SJYV01005445.1:1137838-1152829 GCA_006410875.1 Neotragus pygmaeus | reverse complement strand
GATGGACACAGTCTCCAGCCCTGACTCCCAGTCACTCACTCGTCCTCTCCGTGGAGCATTTTCTTGACTGTAGAGCTGGTCATGGAGCCCTGCACCCCTCACCGTGTCCTTGACTCCACCCTGAGGATGGGGAATCAGCTAATGCCTGCACTGGACTGAAAAAAGGGCTGGCCTGGGGGGACACTGTGGGTGCACAGCCTCTGTGTTTTGGAAGCCCTCCCCCCGCCCCCTAGTCAGCAGGTTCAGGGGCTGGTTACCTCCCGTCCCCTGCCAGCCTGGCCCTCCGCCCTAACCACCCCTCTCGGGTCTGATCCACTCACCCGTGGCTGCCTGGCACACACGCAGGAGGAGGGGGTCCCAGCATCCCATCCCCCACCCTGCTGCTCTGCGAGGTGCCTGGGAGGGGACTCCTGTGTGTCCGTGGAGACACAGCTCAAATGTGCTCTTCCCTTCGGTGTCCTGGCCTGGAAAGCTGCATGTGTGCACGGACGTGCACTTCGCTTGTCACACGGGCATGTTTGTGCAATTCCCAAGGCCAGGCCCACGTGCTCCCACTGCAGGCTCGTGCGCTCGCATGTGTGTGGCACGCATACAGCTGTGAGAGCATGCATGTGCCCACGCGTGTGTCCACAGGTGCCCAGGCAGCCCTGCCTGCAGGCTTGTGGGCCACTCCAGCTGCGTGGTGCATGCTGGCGTGTGAGTGTGGACGTGCCCACAGATGCTCCTGCCTCTTCAGCATGTGAGGGACGAGACAGCCCCCTTGTTACCATGTCATCTTATTAAACACGCGGCATGTTAATACCACCTGCGAAGTCGGTTATGAAAAGCTCTTTATTAAAAATAATAAGAAATGGCCCTCTTGTTCCACAACTTCTGAGCCACGTTTGGCCGCTCAGGCTGGCAGGTTATTAAAGTGGGATCAAGCATCTTTAATGCGCCTCCTGCAGCAGCTGCTTGGTGGATCCACCTCATTACCGGCTGGCTGGCCCCAGCTGCGTCCGTCTCCACCGCTCGCCCCTCAGACATGGGCCAGGGGAGTGGAGGAGGCTGGCGGGAAGGCAAAGGCTCTGTCCTGCAGTCCGACCTCCCGGGGCTGCTTGCTGGGTGATGACACGGCCCCCTCTGGGCGGGTGGGGTGCGGGCGCGGGCAGGCTGCCATCCCAGAAGAAGCGCCTGCATCCCAAGTGATGCCCCCTCCCAGAGCGTCTCCTCTCTCCTCTGCGGGTCTGCAATGACCACATCCGGTCCTTCTGTCGTTGACCTCTTGACCCAGGAGACAGCAGCTCCAGGGGAAAGGTGAACCTGGACCGTGGGGACAAGGATCCATCCAGCGTTTCTCAAACTTGGCTGTGACTGCGAACCCCCTGGGTCCTTGTTAAAGGGCAGACGCTGATGCGCATTTCTTACAGGATCCAGGGGTGCTGGGGCTCCTGGTCCATGGCCACTCTATGAGGAGCGAGGCCCCAGGTGCCTCTAGGGAATGGACAGGAGGGGACGACCTTGAGGGCCAACGCTTCCAGCTCGCTGTGCACGGGGTTTGGGGCGACCCTCAGATGGAGAGCTCCACCAGGGGAAGTGGCACCGTCTGCCACTCCCCGTTGCCTGCCTCCTCTGGGCGTGCAAGCTGGGGCTCTGCTCACAGGGCTTCCTGGACTCCAAGAAGGGGAGCGAGGCATACTAATGGCCACTGAGCACCTACTATGTGCAGAGCACTCTTGTGTAACTGCTACTACTATAGTTGGCAATGCGACTACTGTGCCCATTCTAGAGATGAAGAAACTGAGGCTCAGAGAGCACACCTGTTTGCCCAAGGACAGCTGGCTACGTGGTGCCAGACCCAGACTTTGGTCCTAGGTGTGCAGGTCTCCCCAGTCCTGCTTTCCCACCAGAGCAGGGCAGGGACGCCCCCACGGGGTCCTCTCCACCTCTCTGCCAGCAGCCGCCTTCCCAGTCCAGAGACGGGGACATCGAGGCAGGAACCACCGGCCTCTTTACTTCCTACAGTGTCCACTCCCTGGTGAGCCCCTGACCTCTCTACCAATGTTAGTTGCAACTGTAAACGTGTCTCCCCACCTCTGGGAAATGCTCAGGCCAGCACACAGAGGCTGGGTTTGTGGGTGACTTTCAAGGCGTGAGGTACCTTGTTTAGCCAGGCAGTTGGAGGCCAAGAAGAAGGAGCCTTTTCCAGCGTCCTCCTTGCCCCGGGTGCCAGTGGAGAGAAGGTACTAGTAGTAGCAACAGCAGAGCTCGCTACATGCCAGACACTTCACATGGATTCTCTCTCTTCTCCCCAAACCTCTAACACATAACTTTTATTCTTTCTTTCAGATGAAGGAACCAAGGGTCAGAGAGATTAGGTTATTTGCTGGAGGACGCACAGCTAATAGCATCACCGACCCAATGGACCTGAATGTGAGCAAGCTCTGGGAGACAGTGGAGGGCAGAGGGGCCTGGTGCGCCGCAGTCTTTGGAGCTGCAAAGAGGTGGACGTGACTTGGACCTTGGACAGCAGCAGCACAGCCAGTGCGACTCTGAGCTGGGCTTTGCCCCCAGGCAGCCCCGCTATAGGGCGCGGGCCTTTCACTGTGCCCCACAGAGACACGTGAGCCTGCAGGAGGTCTACGGAAATGCTGGCCCATGTGGAGAACCACAGGATCACGTGATGGTGGGGCTGGAAAGGGGTTACAGGGCCCTGGGTACTTCCTTCTCATTTTACAGATGGGGAGCCTGAGGCCCAGGGGAAGGGACCCTGACGCAGGTCCCATAGCAAGTTCACCGGAGAGCCGGGACGCCGATCCAGGTCTCCTCCCAGGCAGCACGGCTGCATCCTTGGGCGGTGTCACCAGGATCCTCTCGGGAGGCAGTTACCCTAAGGCAAGCTGCCGTCTTCCAGGAAAACCGGAAACGGCTTGGCCTCTGCTTAGCACAGAGCCTGGCACGTCCGCGTTCAAGGGCTGAGTCTCGACATCATTGTCATTCATGCTGTTTCTCCTCCGTCCTGGTTTTGGGGCGACATCCCACCCCAAGTCCAGGCCCTCGATCTCGCTTAGGCGCTGGTCCAAGGTAGCCACGATATTGGTGAAGTGCAAGAAGCCAGCTCTTAGAAAGAAAGCTATGAGCCTGCTCAGGTATTCCTAGAATATTCTCGGATGCGCACTTCAAAGGAGACGCTCGCCAGCCTGCTCATCCATTAGTGGTGAGAGAGTAAATAGATGCTACTTCTTTGGAAGGTGATTTGACACTAATATCAAAGTTTGAAATGCACAGATCTTTCAACCCATCCATTCCAGAGCTGGGAATTTACCCTGTAGACGTTTTCTTGTATTTGGGTTTAAAATAAACACACACACACACTCCTGTATGCTGCACACAGGCAAAAATATTTACTCAGCATTATTCACAACAGCAAAAGAGTGGAAACAACCAGAATTGCTGTGAAGAAGGGCCTCATGAGGAGTCGAGTTCATTTGTGTAAGAACTTGCTGCTTGGGTCAAGGTGAGCACGCCTCTGGAGCCCAGGTCTCTGGGTTTCAATTTCTGCCCTGTCATGCACCATCTCTGTGAGCTTGGACAAGGTAGTGAACCTCTCTGGATCCACTTCTGTATAAAATGCAGTGATAGTAGGACCTGCTTCAGAAAGTCTGGGGAGATTCAGTCAGTCAGTACATGTTGGTCACTTGAATGACATGTGACCTAGAATAAGGGCTCAAATAATGGACACTCTTCTGATGGGACTGTTGAAAAGAATGATGGAGCTGCGTGTGTTGATGAAGAAAGATCTCCACGCCATTGCTAAGTGAAAAAAGCAAGATCCTGATTGGTGTAAAATGATCGTTTTAGTGTGAATTTTTTAAAAATAGATATAATTTATGCTTTTCTATAAAGTCTAGGTATGCTAATCATTGTGCATATTATCTTTCTTTTGGGGGAATGTTCAAAAAACAGTATCCAGGGCATAGGGATTAAGAGCCTCTTCTGCTTTAGTGTTAAAAAATCAAATACAAGTATAATGCACACTTTTAAAATTTTCGATTACAGTAAAAACCGCCTAACATGAAATCAACCATGTTAACCATTTCTAAGTGTACATGCGTGCTAAGCTGATGTGGTCCCATCCAACACTGTGACTCCATGAACTGTAGCCCACCAGGCTCCTCTGTCCATGGGATTCTCCAGGGAAGAATACTGGAGTGGGTAGCCATTTCCTTCTGCAGGGGATCTTCCCAACCCAGGGATTGAAACTATGATTCTTACATCTCCTGCATTGACAGGTGGGGTCTTAACCATTAATGCCACCCTAGGAAGCCACCTAAGTGCACAGTTCTGGAGTATTAAGCATATTCACACTATGTGCAACCAATCCCTAGAATTTTCTCATTTGCAAAACTAGGGCTCTGTGCCCACTGAACAGTGAGTGAGTTCAGTCGCTCAGTCGTGTCCGACTCTTCGCCACCACATGGACTGCAGCACACCAGGTCTTCCTGTTCATTACCAATTCCCAGAGTTTCCTCAAACTCGTGTCCATTGAGTCAGTGATGCCATCCAACCATCTCATGCTCTATTGTCCCCTTCTCCTCCCGCCTTCAAAGCTTTCCCAGCATCAGGGTCTTTTTCAGTGACTCGGTCCTTGACATCAAGTGGCCAAAGTATTGGAGTTTCAGCTTCAGCGTCAGTCCTTCCAATGAATAATCAGGATTGATTTCCTTTAGGATCTCCTTGCTCTCCAAGGGACTCGAAGAGTCTTCTCCAACACCACAGTTCAAAAGCATCAGTTCTTTGGTGCTCAGCTTTCTTCACAGTCCAACTCCCACATCCATACACGACTACTGGATAAACCATAGCTTAGACTAGACGGAACTTTGTTGGCAAAATAATGTCTCTGCTTTTGAATATGCTATCTATCTAGGTTGGTCAAAACTTTCCTTCCAAGGAGTAAGCATCTTTTAATTTCATGGCTGCAGTCTCCATCTGCAGTGATTTTTGAGCCCAGAAAAATAAAGTCTAACACTGTTTCCACTGTTTTTCCATCTATTTGCCATGAAGTGATGGGGCCAGATGCTATGCTCTTAGTTTTCTGAATGTTGAGTTTTAAGCCAACTTTTTCACTCTTCGCTTTCACTTTCATCAAGAGGCTCTTTAGTTCTTCTTCACTTTCTGTCATAAGGGTGGTGTCTTCTGCATATCTGAGGTTATTGATATTTCTCCCAGCAATTTTGATTCTAGCTTATGCTTCATCCAGTCCAGCATTTCTCATGATGTTATCTGCATAGAGGTTAAATAAGCAGGGTGACAATATACAGCCTTCACATACTCCTTTCCTGATTTGGAACCAGTCAGTTTTTCCATGTCCAGTTCTAACTGTTGCTTCCTGGCCTGCATATAGGTTTCTCAAGAGGCAGGTCAGGNGGGGGGGCGTGCGGAAGTAGAACGTTGGAGAAGAGAAGGGAGCTGGCAGAGGAAGAGCACCAGGCAGGAAGGGGGAAGGGGTGGGGGGCCTTTGGAGGCTTTTGGAATACAAGGAAGAAAGCAGGGTGTTCCTGGGGGTGGATGGGGCTCTGGGCACTTCTTCTTCTTCTTCTTCTTTTTTTTAAAAAAATCATTTATTTATTTTAATTGGAGGATAATTACTTTAGAATATTGTGGTTGTTTTTGCCGTACATCAACATGACTCCGCCATTGGTATACATGTGTCCCCCTCTCCTGAACCCCTACCTCTTCCCTCCCTACTCTATCCCTCTAGGTTGTCCCAGAGCCCCGGATTTGGGTGGGCACAGCTTCTAAGCAGGATGGGGCTGAGGGCAGGCAGTACCCCCATGAGCCCTGTGTCTACCTTCCCCTATACGCTTCCCATAGAGTGGACCAGCTGCCTGCGCCGTCTCCCGGCTGAGGCCCTGGCAGCCCCAAAGGCTGCCCTGGCGAGGGGGCGTGCTGCCTGCACCCCTCCCTTGGCGGCCAGCTTGGTCAGTGGCGCTGCCTGTCGGGGAGACTAGGTTTGAGGCAGTGTGTGTGCATGTGAAGTGGACACATCTTACTTCCTCTGAGAGGACACTCTAGTGTCTGCCCGGCCCAAGGGTGGCTTCTGCTTCAGTATTTGTACCCAGGGCCCCTCTCCTGCATCAGCCTCATCCTGGCCCTGCTGGGAGTTGGTAGAGGGAATGGGGCCTGGTGCTCACAGCTGGAAGTGGGAAGACAGGGGAGGGGAGAAAGAGGGANGATGGACAGGGAGGCCTGGCGTGCTGCGATTCCTGGGGTCACAAAGAGTCGGACACGACTGAGCGACTGACCTGAACTGAACTGAGACATCTTTCTTGAGGACTTAACTTGCCCTTGCCTCAGGCGGCTCCCATATCAGACATCAATCATAACAGGAGGTGATGGTAGGAGCTGGCCAGAGAGGAGTGACGATAGTGTTGCTGATCCCAAAGATGGCAGTAGCTTCGACTCACTGTTTGCTCTGTGTCAAGCGAGGGTGTGTTCGTGTTTGAGCCCAGAAAGCAGACTGGACCAGGGACAATCACAGTAACACTGCACGCAAAGTGCTGCAACAGGGGACGTGCAAGATGGGCCGTGGAGGCACAGAGCCAGAGATCTGGCCTGGGAATCAGGCTCCCCTCAGACGGGGACATCTTGGCTCAGCTTTGAGGATGTTCGAGGGAGAGTCAGGGGAATGTGGGAGGGGTGGACAGAGGGCCAGGCAGAGGACGCGCACTGCAACAGGCTGAAGGCTTTAAGCAGCAAAGGGGCAGGATCACAAGACCCCATCTGTGTTTTTAAAAGTTTGTTTCCACTGCTGCTGTGTGGAGAACAGATCAGAGGCAGGTAGGAGGGAAGCAGGGGACCAGGGAGGAGGCACGTGTGCTTGTCCTGGACAGTGACCTGTGCTCGGAGGTTGTCCTGGAGATGAGTAAACAGGACAGACTTGATGTTTGGGAGACAGGATTGACAGGGCTCAGGGATGAATTGGATACAAGGAGTGAAGAGAGAGGCCCAAGGAGGAAAACAGCGCCCAGCAGCTGAGCCGCGCCGTGTGCTGAGTGCTGCCTGAGCATCCCGCATGTCATCTCATTCACTCCTAACCGTGTCCTTAGGGGGCATTCGTATTGCTGCCCCATCCTACAGATTAGGAAGCTGAAGCTCCGGGAGATTAAATAACTGGCCGATAGTCACTCAGCCAGGGCAGTGGAGCCACGCTGCAAACCCGGGGGATGACTGCACAGTTTCAGGTCTCAGCCCTCAACCGCCTGTGGGACCCACCTTTTCTGGCTTTGTGGAGGGAGTGCAGGTAGCATTCATTGAGGCCAAGAACCCAAGAACACGAAGAAAGTTTAGGGACAAAGCTGAGTTCCCCATGGGTAGTGTCAGTTTGGGGTGCTTTCAGAAGAGTCAAATGTCAGGTACGGAGAAGGGCGTTCAGGAAAGCCTTCTGCCTTTGGATGATAAACCCAGGAAGGCATCATGGAAGAGGAGGCAACAGCAAAGACCCTGGCCACGAAACATGATGGGAACAGAGAGTCGTACAGGCAGAAGATATTCCATGGAGCACAGCCTCCCGGGCAGAAGTTCTTAAGCAGGGGTCCAAATCTGAACCAGCTAGGGATGGAAGAAAGCTTAAAACAAATACAGCCCTGAGCTTTAAATCCCAGTTGGGGTGGAGTCCAGACTTATGTATCCTTTAAAGCTCCCCTAAGCCCCAAAGGCCCCCCTGGAGGCCCTTTCACCCCAGCCAGTCTCTTGCAAAACCAACCTCTTATCTTGCCCTATCTGTTGCATCACTCTACTGGTGTTGCCTGTTAATCGTGGGACCAGACTGCAGAGCCTGAACTTCCTCCTGGAGTCTGTCCATAACATGCACCCAGAGACCTATCCTTAGATAAGCCAGCAGCTCACCCCCACCCTGCTGAAGGAGGGGTGCTGGCGCTGGGAGCCTGCAGAGGCGCAGCAGGCCCTTGAAAGCCACTGAAGACTCTGAAAGCAGCGCAGTGAGACTGGTCTCCCGAAGGTGCCATGTGCTTGAAAGGCAGCACATCTCTCCTGCTCCCTGGAGGAAATCTTGCTCTGGAAAATGGCTGAGTGTGTAGTGCTAGTCAAGAGGAGACCAGGCAATGGCTTGAGAGCTGGAGCTCTGGCGTCAGGTGGACCTGAGTTTGAATTCTCTCTCTATTACCACTATTAGTGTGAGCTCAGGCAAGTAAGAACTTGATTTTCCCATCTGCAAAATGGGCATAATCAAACTGCCCTCATTAGCATGGGAAGATTGATTCTGGATGCTAAGTACTTAGCCTAATGTCTGGTCCAGAAGAGCTTACTCAATAATAACATTATCTGTGGTGGGGAAGATAAAGACACACCCGGAATCTATCATCTTAATGGCATGGATTTTAACTGACTAGACCCAGCTGCCAATGCAGGAGATGTAAGAGATGCAGGCTTGATTCCTGGGCTGGGAAGATCCCCTGGAGGAGGGCGAGGCAACCCACTGCAGTGTTCTTGCCTGGAGAATCCCATGGACAGACCCCATGGATTGTGGCGCACCACACTCCTCTGTCCGTGGGAAACCAGGTTAAGACAGGTCTGCACACGTGCTAAATTGCTTCAGTTGGTTCTGAGTCTTTGCGACTCTATGGACCGTAGCCCGCCAGGTCTCCAAAAAGAGATCTGATCTCTGCCTAACATGGACACATTTCTGTCCCTTGAAGACCCCATCTTGGACCTTTCTTTTTACAACTGATTTATAATATTGCATTATTAATAGTTTCAGGTGTATAGCAAAATGATTCAGTTATACAGACATACGTGTATATTTTAAGACTCCCCACAGATTATTGCAAGATACTGAACGTTGTTCCTGGTGCGCTACAGTAAGTCTTTGCTGTTTATTTTTTATGTAGTAGCGAATACTGTTAATTCCCTTCTCCTAACTTATCCCTCCCTCCCTTTCCCTTTTGGTAACCATAAGTTTGTTTTCTACGTCTGTGAGTCTGTTACTGTTTTTGAAACAAGTTTATTTATGTTTTTTAGATTTCACATATCAGTGATATATATTTGCCTTTCTCTGTCTGACTTCATTCAGTAATGATAATCTGTAGGTCCCCAAACATATAATACAAACAGCTCATGCCACTCAATGTCAGGGTCTTTTTTCTTGCTTTTCCTTCAACCTGGAGAGCTGACTCCACCCCTGCCCAACCCCCAGGAGAGATCATGTAGAGCCTCATGAGTCAGAGTGAGTAGCTCAGGATTCTCCCGATTTCAACCGGAAGCTGTAATGGTCAGCTATAGCCGCATAACACCGCGTAGCAAACCGCCCGGCGGCTGAGCTCAGCAACCACGCATCCTCACTCACACCTGCGGGTGGTCTGGGGCGGCCTAGTCTGGCCTGGGCCTGGCTGGGCCTGCCGCCAGCCACGGAGGGGGCGCAGGCTTGCCCCACGCCTGCACCTCCTCTTCCTGGAGCCAGTGGGCGCCTCCTGCTATGGTCTCCTTGAGAGGCTGGGGACGGAAGCGCGAGGCGTCAGCTCCAGCAGGCGGCGGCTCTGAACGTCTGGGCGCGGCCTGGCCACTCTGTGTCTCCCGCTCTCGCTCAGTCGCAAGCAAGTCTCTGGCTGTACCCCCGCGTCACTGGGCTGGGACAGTGCGCTCAGCCTCTGATGGGAGGGACTACAAAGTCTTATGGCCAAAGCGTGGATGAAGAGTTAGGAGCAAGAATGCACTCCAGCAGAGAAGCCACTGGCGGGTTTTCAGAAATTTGGCAGTGGCTCTCCCACTAAAGACACCTTTGCTCCTGAGAGGATGCTTGGCAGTATCTGGAGTTGTTTGCAGTTGTCTTAACTGGAGACGGATGCTACGCGAATCTCGTGAACGGAGGCCAGAGATGCTGCAGGACCTCCTTCCATGCACAGAACAGTGCCCGCAGCAAAGAACTACCCAGCCCTGAATGCCAGTGGGGAACGCTGCCACAGAGGAAGATTCTCATATTTATGTGTCAGAGTCACGCTTCCAGCTGCTGGGCTTGGGGGGCTTGCATGGGGGTGGGGGAAGAAAGACGTCGCCGTTCTTCCATTTCCCCCTCTTTCCGGTCGCCCCTCCCCTCCCCCGCCCTCTTCCTTCCCCCTGTTCGGTCTTCTCCTGATGAGGTTACAATCGCGCCTCTTCTGGATGGGCTCTGCCCCTGCCTTCCACACTCTGGGGATGCCAGACTAGAGATGAGTTTGATCACAAGATAAGAACGAATAGGAGAAAACAGGTTTCCCGTCTCTCAAGTTCCCGTATCAATCCCTAGGCGCAGGCACTACAGGCAAAATAACCCAATCTCCGGGGACCCATCCGCACTGCTGTTCCAAACTGGGAGGCAGAAAAGAAGCTGCCTGGGATACCATCTGAAAGACCAACCGGCTCCCTCAGTCCTTGGGGAAGGGGCCTGAGGCCTGCGGGGAAGAGCCATGCCCGGTGCCAGGTCCGGGGGCCAGGGTTGTAACTGAGCTCTGAAGCCAAGGGAGGCTGGCTCGTAGCAAGAACTGGTTCAGATCATGCGAGAGGGGGCTGGGGGCAGGTTCTGGGCATCACTGTAGAGCAGGTGGCAGCAAAGTTGCAGATGTCCTACCCCGACGCCTGAGTAGGCATCTCCTCCGGGAGCAGGTCCCCCAAGCCCATATTTTAGACCCACAGCCCTTCCCCTCGCCGAGTGATTCAGCTGAGGCTCATCCAGGCACCAGCACTTGGGAACCCCCAGTGTAGACCCTGGACTCACCCAGGCCGCTGACACCTCGTCCCTCTCTTCTTGGGCATCTCCCCCTGAGCCAGCACGAGCGCCCATCACGTAGCCTCCATGATGCTCCACCATCACCCACCATCTCCCTCCCCCACTGCAGTCCTTCATGGGACGCACAAGGAGCTTCCAGGCGAGCTGGCAGCTCCACTCAGGAGGAGGAAAGTGCCACCCACTGCTTCCCACCAGCCGAGCCATTCTGCTGAGCGTGGCTTGGCTGTCTGGTTTGGGAGCAGAAACCCCGCCCGCGTCAGAGGAGATCCTGATACTGGGTTCATACATTCATCCAGGAGAGAAGATAATTCAAAAGGGAATGAAACTCCTCATTCTAACGGTCCCTTGGTCTTTTTCTCCTGGAGCCGCAGTTCACGGACAGCATGGTGGGCGCCCATGATTCCGAGGCTTGGGGCTCATCTTAGCCAGGGGGCTTGTGAGCAGCCCTGGAACAGGATCAGGCGTCTCTACCAGAGACAGTTTGCTCTGCTCTCTTACCAGGGAGGGGTCCCCCACCTCGGCTCTGTGATCAAGCCTCTGTCCAGCTCTCCATATCGACAACTGGTTCTGCCAAGTCTTTACTTTTTTTTTTGATGTTAGTCTTTTAACGTTGAGTTTTTAAATTTTATTTTAAATTAGAGGCCAATTGCTTTACAATACTGTGATGGTTTTTGCCACACATCAACAGGAACCAGCCATAGGTGAACACGTGTCCCCTCCCTCTTGAGCCCCCTCCCACCTCCCTCCCCATCCCCCTCCTTTAGATGGTCACACAGCATCACTTTGGGTTCTCCGTGTCATCCTGCAAACTCCCACTGGCTGTCTATCTCACACATGGTAATGAATGTGTTTCTGGGCCATTCTCTCAAATCCTTACTTTCAATTGCCTACACAGCATTTGGATCCCCCAAAACTTTCTCTTGCCATCTCTTCCCTCTCCAAGCTCCAAACAGTGGCCACCCTAGCCAGTGTAGAGGTATTGACTGACAGCTCAAAGTCCTATGAATCAGTTCCGCTTAATGTTTCAGATGGTCCACATATCAGCCCACAAGCCTGGGACCACCACGGTTTTGGCTGCCACCTTCATGGGCATCAGAAGTCCATGAGACACTCCAACTTCCCACTTGGTCTGTACTGGCCATGCCAAATGGGCACAAGCAGAGTCTTCTCTTGCCAGGGTTCACCTTAGGAGATTGATGGCAGCTGCTTGTACCAGCCAGGGACCCTGGGAGGCACCCCAGACGCTGGTATCAGCATCACCAGCATCACTGTCTTCACAAATTGTTAGTTTTGTGACAAGCGTTACTTTCCTTGTTGTTGCTCTGATCTCTTATCAGGGAAGGGGTCCCCTGTAAACTTCACAAGCGTGAGTTTCCTTGTTGTTGCTGTGACAAATAACCACAAACCAGTAGCGTAAAGTCACACAGGTTCGTTCTCTTACAGTTCTGGGGGTCAGAGGTTGGAAATGAGCCTTATGGGGCCAAAATCAAGTGGCTGGAAGGGCTGGTTCTCTCCGGAGGTTCTGGAGGAGAGTTCATTCCCTTGCCTCTTGCGGCGTCTGGAGCCGCCGGCATCCTTTGGCTGCGGCCCCTCCTCTTTCTCCACCGCCCTCAGTGCAGTGTTCCCTCGGGCTCTGCTTCCCGTCGCATCTGTGGTCATGTGGCCTCTCACTCCGACTCCCCCTTCCTCCCTCTTATAGGGATCCTTGTGATTGCATTGGGTCCACTGGATAATCCAGGATAATCTCCTCATCCCTTGCTCCTTTAGCTACTCGCATCTGCAGAATCCCTTTTCCATACGGAAAACATTCACAGATCCTGGGAATCAGGATGAGGATGTCTTCGGGGCCATTATTCAGCCCTCCCACGGCTGTCATTCGCTCACTAAATTGCGCCTCACTGTTTGCAACCCCATGGGCCACAGCAGGCCTCCCACAGTAAATACCACTCATGAGCACTAAACATACTGCAGAGACATCACTTTGCGAGCAAAGGTCCATCTGGTCATAACTATGGTTTTTCCAGTAGTCTTGTAGGAATGTGAGAGTTGGACCATAAAGAAGGTTGTGTTGAAGAACTGATGCTTTCAAATTGTGGTGCTGGAGAAGGCTCTTGAGAGTCCCTTGGGGATCAAACCTGTCCATCTTAAAGGGAATCAGTCCTGAATATTCATTGGAAGGACTGAGGCTGAAGCTAAAGCTCCAATACTTTGGCCACCTGATGCGAAGAGCTGACTCATGGAAAAAGACCCTGATGCTGGGAAAGATTAAGGGCAGGAGGAGAAGGGGACGACAGAGGATGAGATGGTTGGATGGCATCACCGACTCAATGGGCATGAGTTTGAGCAAACTCCGGGAGTTGGTGAAGGACAGGGATGCCTGGTCTGCTGCAGTCTATGTGGTGGCAAAGAGTCGGACACAACTGAGTGACTCAACAACAACAACAAAACGTATTGTAAGGCTTGTGCTGAGCGCTTCTATAGACATTAACTCACTGTGTTTCCCCAACCTTCCTGTGAGGTGGGTGATATTACTTCCTCTGCTTTACACACAGGGAAGGGATACTCCAAGAGGTTAGGGAGCTCATTCAAGGAAGCAGCAAAGCTGGAATGTGAACTCCAGCTCTTTGTGGTGACAATATGGTGCTCTGAGTCCATATGATACCACTTGCCCAGAGCACTCCTCACCCCTCACTCAAAGCTGCAGGCTTTCCAGTTGTGGCATTTCAAGGCATCTCCTCTTCTACTACCCTGCCTCCCTTCCCAGCTTGCAGGGAAAGGAGCCAAACTTCCTCCCACAGTCAGAAAGAAGTCGCCAGAGGCGGCCCAACGACCTTTCCTCCATGCCCTGCTCTTAGTGAGGCACCTACCTGGCCAGCTAAGCCGCTCCCCTGCTCCTAGGCCAGCCTTCTCTCCAGGGGAGGGAAGCATAGACCATCTGGGCTCTCCTGAGGCTCCTTCGCGAAGGAGGGGGAGGAGGAACTGTCGGGAGAAATGGAATCAGGGCTCAGGACCCCAGCCCCTCGCAGCTGATGTGGAGAGGCTGACCTCATCGAGTTTGTCTTATCTCCGGGCCTGCGTTCACCTCCCTCTCCTCAGCGGCCTTGGCTCCCGAGCTATTTCCGTCTCTGGATCAGATACGGGACCATGATTTATTGATTGTAATAAACATTGCTTAACACGCGCTTTAGCCACACGGCTCACATACCACTTAAATGAATTCCAGCCCTGGGGGCTGATGGGCCCTCGGTGATATGGACAGACGGATGGAGAGCTGGCTTAGAGGGGAGCTGGGAAGCTGGGTGGGGAGAGCCGCCCGGTGACCGGCTGGGCTCATTCACAGCCAGGGAAGAAGGGCTCCTCTGCCCCCACCCATGTGCCCTTACTGCCCCGTCAGTTTTGCCCTAAGGTGATCTTGCCAAGGTGCTGCTGCAACAGAGGCTGCCAGGGCCCTCTGCAACCCCCAGCGTCCTCCTCAGCCCCTCTGTGGCTTCTCATGGGCATGCTTTTAACTTAGGAGAGCCCAGTCTTTGTCTTATTTCTTTTCCTGCTCTGGAGAAATGCAGCTGCCTCTGAGATGAAACGTCAGCTCCTTTTATTTTTTTGCATGAAAGGATTTCCAAGTAGGTCAGAGAGCCTACCAACCGGCAGCAGGCTTCGAGGGGTACCATCTGGGGGAAACTGGAGGGGTGTCCCTGCCAGGAGGGCTTTCCCTTCGTGCAGATGACAGAAGAGGAAGCGGCATGTGCGCTGCAAGGGTGGGGTGCCCTTCACGCACGCGGTTCCCAGCCTGGGACGCTGCGCAGAGCCGAGGCTCAGTGAACAATGACTGACGCTGTTGGAGAAAAGGGGCTGATACTCATGCTCGAGGTCTTGGAGGGAGGGAGCAAGGGTGATGAATGGAGATCCCTGAGGGCGGACACTAGGTTTTGCTTCCTGTTGCACTCCCAGTGGCTACGAGAGCACCTGGCATGTAAAGGGTGCCCGTAAATATTTGCTGAATGAATGAAGGAGGTGCCGTGGGTGGTGGGGTGTAAGGGTAGGTGAGATGGTATGGGTAGGTGAAGTGTGAGTGGCATGGAGAAGACATCTACGCCAATGATAACAAGGATGGTGACAGAGGAGACTATGGCTGGGATGATGTCATTCAAAGATGTGTGATGCTGGACTTGGTAGCAACACTGTCATAGGCGCCTGGGGTTACAAGGGATGGAAGTAGGCTTGGGCTTGTCCCC
>SJYV01005445.1:1095927-1135416 GCA_006410875.1 Neotragus pygmaeus | reverse complement strand
CCTCCCTCCCCATCCCCCTCCTTTAGATGGTCACACAGCATCACTTTGGGTTCTCCGTGTCATCCTGCAAACTCCCACTGGCTGTCTATCTCACACATGGTAATGAATGTGTTTCTGGGCCATTCTCTCAAATCCTTACTTTCAATTGCCTACACAGCATTTGGATCCCCCAAAACTTTCTCTTGCCATCTCTTCCCTCTCCAAGCTCCAAACAGTGGCCACCCTAGCCAGTGTAGAGGTATTGACTGACAGCTCAAAGTCCTATGAATCAGTTCCGCTTAATGTTTCAGATGGTCCACATATCAGCCCACAAGCCTGGGACCACCACGGTTTTGGCTGCCACCTTCATGGGCATCAGAAGTCCATGAGACACTCCAACTTCCCACTTGGTCTGTACTGGCCATGCCAAATGGGCACAAGCAGAGTCTTCTCTTGCCAGGGTTCACCTTAGGAGATTGATGGCAGCTGCTTGTACCAGCCAGGGACCCTGGGAGGCACCCCAGACGCTGGTATCAGCATCACCAGCATCACTGTCTTCACAAATTGTTAGTTTTGTGACAAGCGTTACTTTCCTTGTTGTTGCTCTGATCTCTTATCAGGGAAGGGGTCCCCTGTAAACTTCACAAGCGTGAGTTTCCTTGTTGTTGCTGTGACAAATAACCACAAACCAGTAGCGTAAAGTCACACAGGTTCGTTCTCTTACAGTTCTGGGGGTCAGAGGTTGGAAATGAGCCTTATGGGGCCAAAATCAAGTGGCTGGAAGGGCTGGTTCTCTCCGGAGGTTCTGGAGGAGAGTTCATTCCCTTGCCTCTTGCGGCGTCTGGAGCCGCCGGCATCCTTTGGCTGCGGCCCCTCCTCTTTCTCCACCGCCCTCAGTGCAGTGTTCCCTCGGGCTCTGCTTCCCGTCGCATCTGTGGTCATGTGGCCTCTCACTCCGACTCCCCCTTCCTCCCTCTTATAGGGATCCTTGTGATTGCATTGGGTCCACTGGATAATCCAGGATAATCTCCTCATCCCTTGCTCCTTTAGCTACTCGCATCTGCAGAATCCCTTTTCCATACGGAAAACATTCACAGATCCTGGGAATCAGGATGAGGATGTCTTCGGGGCCATTATTCAGCCCTCCCACGGCTGTCATTCGCTCACTAAATTGCGCCTCACTGTTTGCAACCCCATGGGCCACAGCAGGCCTCCCACAGTAAATACCACTCATGAGCACTAAACATACTGCAGAGACATCACTTTGCGAGCAAAGGTCCATCTGGTCATAACTATGGTTTTTCCAGTAGTCTTGTAGGAATGTGAGAGTTGGACCATAAAGAAGGTTGTGTTGAAGAACTGATGCTTTCAAATTGTGGTGCTGGAGAAGGCTCTTGAGAGTCCCTTGGGGATCAAACCTGTCCATCTTAAAGGGAATCAGTCCTGAATATTCATTGGAAGGACTGAGGCTGAAGCTAAAGCTCCAATACTTTGGCCACCTGATGCGAAGAGCTGACTCATGGAAAAAGACCCTGATGCTGGGAAAGATTAAGGGCAGGAGGAGAAGGGGACGACAGAGGATGAGATGGTTGGATGGCATCACCGACTCAATGGGCATGAGTTTGAGCAAACTCCGGGAGTTGGTGAAGGACAGGGATGCCTGGTCTGCTGCAGTCTATGTGGTGGCAAAGAGTCGGACACAACTGAGTGACTCAACAACAACAACAAAACGTATTGTAAGGCTTGTGCTGAGCGCTTCTATAGACATTAACTCACTGTGTTTCCCCAACCTTCCTGTGAGGTGGGTGATATTACTTCCTCTGCTTTACACACAGGGAAGGGATACTCCAAGAGGTTAGGGAGCTCATTCAAGGAAGCAGCAAAGCTGGAATGTGAACTCCAGCTCTTTGTGGTGACAATATGGTGCTCTGAGTCCATATGATACCACTTGCCCAGAGCACTCCTCACCCCTCACTCAAAGCTGCAGGCTTTCCAGTTGTGGCATTTCAAGGCATCTCCTCTTCTACTACCCNGCTCCAATACTTTGGCCACCTGATGCGAAGAGCTGACTCATGGAAAAAGACCCTGATGCTGGGAAAGATTAAGGGCAGGAGGAGAAGGGGACGACAGAGGATGAGATGGTTGGATGGCATCACCGACTCAATGGGCATGAGTTTGAGCAAACTCCGGGAGTTGGTGAAGGACAGGGATGCCTGGTCTGCTGCAGTCTATGTGGTGGCAAAGAGTCGGACACAACTGAGTGACTCAACAACAACAACAAAACGTATTGTAAGGCTTGTGCTGAGCGCTTCTATAGACATTAACTCACTGTGTTTCCCCAACCTTCCTGTGAGGTGGGTGATATTACTTCCTCTGCTTTACACACAGGGAAGGGATACTCCAAGAGGTTAGGGAGCTCATTCAAGGAAGCAGCAAAGCTGGAATGTGAACTCCAGCTCTTTGTGGTGACAATATGGTGCTCTGAGTCCATATGATACCACTTGCCCAGAGCACTCCTCACCCCTCACTCAAAGCTGCAGGCTTTCCAGTTGTGGCATTTCAAGGCATCTCCTCTTCTACTACCCCGCCTCCCTTCCCAGCTTGCAGGGAAAGGAGCCAAACTTCCTCCCACAGTCAGAAAGAAGTCGCCAGAGGCGGCCCAACGACCTTTCCTCCATGCCCTGCTCTTAGTGAGGCACCTACCTGGCCAGCTAAGCCGCTCCCCTGCTCCTAGGCCAGCCTTCTCTCCAGGGGAGGGAAGCATAGACCATCTGGGCTCTCCTGAGGCTCCTTCGCGAAGGAGGGGGAGGAGGAACTGTCGGGAGAAATGGAATCAGGGCTCAGGACCCCAGCCCCTCGCAGCTGATGTGGAGAGGCTGACCTCATCGAGTTTGTCTTATCTCCGGGCCTGCGTTCACCTCCCTCTCCTCAGCGGCCTTGGCTCCCGAGCTATTTCCGTCTCTGGATCAGATACGGGACCATGATTTATTGATTGTAATAAACATTGCTTAACACGCGCTTTAGCCACACGGCTCACATACCACTTAAATGAATTCCAGCCCTGGGGGCTGATGGGCCCTCGGTGATATGGACAGACGGATGGAGAGCTGGCTTAGAGGGGAGCTGGGAAGCTGGGTGGGGAGAGCCGCCCGGTGACCGGCTGGGCTCATTCACAGCCAGGGAAGAAGGGCTCCTCTGCCCCCACCCATGTGCCCTTACTGCCCCGTCAGTTTTGCCCTAAGGTGATCTTGCCAAGGTGCTGCTGCAACAGAGGCTGCCAGGGCCCTCTGCAACCCCCAGCGTCCTCCTCAGCCCCTCTGTGGCTTCTCATGGGCATGCTTTTAACTTAGGAGAGCCCAGTCTTTGTCTTATTTCTTTTCCTGCTCTGGAGAAATGCAGCTGCCTCTGAGATGAAACGTCAGCTCCTTTTATTTTTTTGCATGAAAGGATTTCCAAGTAGGTCAGAGAGCCTACCAACCGGCAGCAGGCTTCGAGGGGTACCATCTGGGGGAAACTGGAGGGGTGTCCCTGCCAGGAGGGCTTTCCCTTCGTGCAGATGACAGAAGAGGAAGCGGCATGTGCGCTGCAAGGGTGGGGTGCCCTTCACGCACGCGGTTCCCAGCCTGGGACGCTGCGCAGAGCCGAGGCTCAGTGAACAATGACTGACGCTGTTGGAGAAAAGGGGCTGATACTCATGCTCGAGGTCTTGGAGGGAGGGAGCAAGGGTGATGAATGGAGATCCCTGAGGGCGGACACTAGGTTTTGCTTCCTGTTGCACTCCCAGTGGCTACGAGAGCACCTGGCATGTAAAGGGTGCCCGTAAATATTTGCTGAATGAATGAAGGAGGTGCCGTGGGTGGTGGGGTGGTAAGGGTAGGTGAGATGGTATGGGTAGGTGAAGTGTGAGTGGCATGGAGAAGACATCTACGCCAATGATAACAAGGATGGTGACAGAGGAGACTATGGCTGGGATGATGTCATTCAAAGATGTGTGATGCTGGACTTGGTAGCAACACTGTCATAGGCGCCTGGGGTTACAAGGGATGGAAGTAGGCTTGGGCTTGTCCCCTGGGGATGGGAAGCCCTCCAGCTACTGCTGGCCAGACCTCACGGAGAATGGGGCCCTATTCAGGAGCTGATCCCTAGCCCTCAAGCCTCNAAGCTTCAAGTGTATCAAGGATGGCTAAAATAAAAGGCGGGTGAAATTCAAAGGAAGGAGGAATGAAAGTTCCAGCACAGATAAAGCTTTCCGGTGCTCCCGCTGGATCCGGTCCACCCTGTCCAAGCCAGGGTCAAGCCTCTCGCAAAACTCGCCACATCCGGTGACCCGGAGGCGCCCGGCTCCCCTGCGCGGCGTGCGGCGCGGCGCTATGACGTCAGAGGGGGCGGGACTTCTGGTCCCGGTGACGCCCAACTCAGGTTTTGGCAGAAGGTGTTGCATTCCGGGTGGACAGGTGAGGAGCTCCCTACCACGTTCTGGGGGTGACTTCGTAGGAGGAAGGACGGCGGGACAGGCACGCAGGAGCTGGAGCCCTTTCTCTTAATGGCTCTCGGAGAGCCCGTGCCGCCCTTAGCCAGACGGCCGGTAGGAGCGTGAATAATGGTGCTGCGACCGCTTGGGGGCCCGGAGCCCCTTTGGCTGCCGGCCCAGCGGGAACGTACTTTGTGGACCGCTAAGGGCTGCCTGCCTGTAGGGAGTCTTACGGCGGCCCCTTTGGGGGAGTAGGGGGCCCGGACTTTGGGCGGCTGGTCGGGAACAAGTGACTAGAAGTGGCCAAAGTCTGGGCTAGGGAGTCCAAAAGTCTGAGTTCTTGAGCCAACTTAGGCCTCTAGCCCTGAGCGAGTCAGCTCACTTGCCGCCCTGGGTGTCAGTTTACCACCTTGTCCATTGAAGGTCTCTTTTGGTTTGGAATCAAGTTTCTCCTCAGGATCAACCGCCTTCCCGCCGCCTCTCTCAAATTTGTTACACCAGGTATCCTTGAGAACTGACTGTTGCACCCGTCTCTGAACTTAGCACTCCTCTGAGCCTGGCGCGCTGCAGTCTATGGGGACGCAGCGTCGGACACGACCTAGCGACTGAACCACCACCACCACCCTTTGTTTGAGGTTCACTCTAGTTGGTCTAATAGTTCTCCGTGACGCCAAGGTCAAAATGGCACTTGCTCCCTTGAACTTAAAAGAGTGCAGCATTTTGGGAAAACAGTTGTCGCTTTTGTTGCCTCTACCGCGTGTGATGCATGATAGTATTTTTTGGAAATAGTCCGTGTCTCATTTTGTCTTATGAATAAAATGGGGTACATTAGTAGCCACTTGATAAGATTGTTTTCTTAACTCAGATTCTTTATGTAACACTTGGAACAGTACTTTGCATGTAATAAGCACTCAGTAAATGTCAACTCTTAAAGCGTGACTTGCCCACACCCCTGCACCGATTTCATAGCTCTCTTGAAGTTCTTTGCTGCAGGCTACTGGGAGTTTTCTTTGAGCCTGCGTTTTGTGTGTGTGGGGCGGAGGGAAGTCGGGGAATGGGGAAGGCAAGAATACTGGAGTAGGTAAGCCCCAAAACTTCCACTCAGACGGTAAAGCGTATGCCTACAATGCGGGAGACGAGGGTTCGATCCCTGGGCCAGGAAGATCTCCTGGACAAGGGAATGGCAACCCACTACAGTATTCTTGCCCGGAGAATCCCATGGACAGAGGAGCCTGGTGGGCTACAGTCCACGGGGTCACAAAGAGTCGGACACGACCGAGCGACTTCACTTTCGCAGGGAGTTTACTGTAATCGCTCACTTTTGAGTTTTTTTTATTTTTGCACATCAGACAGGATCTGTGATTCCTTTGAGATCCATGCAAACTGTTGAATGAGTCAATTATTTGTTCCTTTTTCTTGCTGAGTAGTATTCAATGGTATGGCTTATCATAGTTGGTTTAGCCATTCACTTTTTTGTAGTGTCCAGTTATAGGCTGTTACAAATAGAATTGCTGTGAATCTTTGCTTGAATGTTTTTGCATGAATATGTTTTTATACCTCTAGGACAAATACCCAGTAATACAAGTGTTGGGTAACAGGATGTGCATTTAGTTAACTCACGTGATTATGTTTTTTTTTTCTTTAGTATCTTAATAGATGAACTACATTGATTGACTTTTGAATGTAAATATACTTGGAATAGATCCCGCATAACTCATCTTCTGTGTTGCTGCTGCTGCTAAGTCGCTTCAGTTGTGTCCGACTCTGTGCGACCCCATAGATGGCAGCCCACCAGGCCTCTCCATCCCTGGGATTCTCCAGGCAAGAACACTGGGGTGGGTTGCCATTTCCTTCTCCAATGCAGGAAAGTGAAAAGTGAAAGTGAAGTCACTCAGTCGTGTCCGACTCTTAGCGACCCCATGGACTGCAGCCTACCAGGATCCTCTGTCCGTGGATTTTCCAGGCAAGAGTACTGGAGTGGGGTGCCATTGCCTTCTCCGTCTGTGTTGCTGCTGCTGCTGCTAAGCCACTCCAGTCGTGTCCAACTCTGTGCGATGGCAGCCCACCAGGCCTCTCCATCCCTGGGATTCTCCAGGCAAGAATACTGGATTTTCCAGGGAAGAGTACTGAAGTGGGGTGCCATTGCCCTCTCCAATCTATGTTGCTAGATTCTATTTATTAATATTTTGTTAAGGTATAGATATGAAAGGTGTTAGTGTGTAGTTTTCTTTTTCTTTCTTTTGACCTAAAGTTAGAATCCAATTAATATAAGCAGATAAACATCTATGCTTAGCTGAGTAAAGCTTACCTAAATTGTGCAGATTGTAGCTACACTGTGTACCTGGATTTTAATCCAGCATAAGTCTTGCTGCTTGCTAAAACTGATCATGAAAGATTGCTTGTAGGTGGTACCTGAGGGCGGGGTCATCAACCTTTAATAATATATATTACAACACATTGTCTCCTGTTAATCTGCCCATTGTTTGCAGCATTGAGTTACCCTGGGTTCTTAGGCAAGGAAGAAAGTAAAATTTTTCTTTACTTTTTTTTTATTTGGCTGTGTAAGATTCAGAAACATAAGAATGAAGTAAAATAAAAAGATGCTTTAGAATATGTACACATTAACTCCAGGTTTCTCAGTGGTATTTCACTTGAATTGTTTAGAGTTAGTGTTTTGCTTGTATTCCAATTTTCCTAGACTGTTTGAGTTTCATATCTGGTTGTATTCTTGTTAATTCTATGGCTAAACTCTGAAGATGTCATTTACTTTGAAGTTAACTGTTTATGAGTTGAATATAGTTAATAACTTTGGATTCTCTTTCTGGTGCAGATCTTAAATTTAGCCAGTGTCCTCTCTGTCAGCACTCTAATTTAGTACTGTGTATAACAGTAGAATCTAATTGTTTCTAACACTTTATAAATGTCATAAGACCTTTATAAATATATTGTGTTTTGTGATAGTTTTAGAGATTGGGCTACAGTGACATTTATTAGTGAACTAAAAATAAATTGAAAAGATGAGATGATACTTTTATTTACTTAGTCAGTCAACATATTTTAATTTAATTTTGAAAGGAATCCCCACTTCATAAGTGAAAAATTTTCATTCCAGATAATTTTCCACTATTGACCTTTTGGGCTAGTGATTCTTTGTTGTGGGGGCCTGTACTGTACAGTGTAGGGTGTTAAGCAGTATACCTGGCCTCTACTCACTAGATGCTGGTAGTAAGACCTCCCCTGATACCAAGTGACAATAAAAACTGTTTTTATTTTTTGCCATATTTCTTCTGGGGGACAAAATTGTCTCGCTTGGAAGTCACTGCTCTAGAGAAACCTCACAGCCTGAGCATGGAAGTGGGAGGGACAAGTCCTCGAGAAATCTTCTGGGAAAGCATACTGAAACCAGGGGGGAAAAAATCCCTTCTTCTGCAGTGTCTCTCTTCCAGCCTATTCTTCAAGGTTAACATCATGTCAGTTGGCAGAGGGAAAATATTCTAACAGCTCAGATCCATTTGTCCAGAGAAGCAACGAAGAGTGAATTTGGAGGCAGTACATTGATAACTGGCACGAGGAAAGCATCTGAAAAATGGTGGGGGAGTAAAACATTGGCAAAGTTCTAGGAGCAGAAAAGCATGAAAACCGTTGAGGAACTGCAGGGACAAGACAGACCCGAGAGCAAGGTTAACAGTAAAGCAGTAAGAGGAGAAAAAGCTTGAGGGGAACTTATAATCTAGACTCTACAGGGCTTTGAATGAAAGGAGGATAGTTGAAGAGGAGGATAGAAAGACCAATGAAAGTCTGGGACATGGTCCTGTTGATAGAGGCAGAGGCAGAGATGGAGGGCTGATAGAAGTAATTTGGGACTGCATATTTGCACATATATTGATTATTCATAAAATTGTTTTATAGTTATTCAGAAAATTGTTTGTGATGCTATATGATATTCTGTTTTTTTCTACCTACCCATTTCATAATTTAATAATATAATGCTTTAATATCATAAAAATATGAAATAAAGGAAAAACTCAGAGCTCATCAAGGAGTTCACTGTCCTTCTTTACCTTCTTATCTGGGAGAGTACAAGTGCAGCGAGAGCCTCTATTTCTTCACCAGACTTCACCAGGTCTCACTGGTAGAGCATATAGGAGAATTCCAGCAGAGGGAAAATAAAAGTTAGCTGTGGATATTGTCAGTTTAGACTGGAGAGGAGAGTGGTGGGGTTTTTGTTTTGATTCACACTCCCCTATCATCTTTAATTTCACCAAACATGTCCCTCTATCTCCCTACTCTTGTGGTTTAATTTTTTTTTTAATCCAGAAATCTAAGGTAGCTAAATAGTCATATATTTCCCATAATTCTTTGTGACATTTCCTTCTGCTGCTACTGCTGCTAAGTCGCTTCAGTCGTGTTCTACTCTGTGCGACTCCATAGACGGCAGCCCACCAGGCTCTGCCATCCCTGGGATTCTCCAGGCAAGAACACTGGAGTGGGTTGCCATTTCCTTCTCCAATGCATGAAAGTGAAAAGTCACAAAGTGAAGTCACTGAGTCGTGTCCAACTCTCAGCTACCCCATGGACTGCAGCCTACCAGGCTCCTCCATCCATGGGATTTTCCAGGCAAGAGTACTGGAGTGGGGTGCCATTGCCTTCTCCGGACATTTCCTTCTAGGTATATTGACTTTTGTCTTCTTTATTCTCGAATATTGCCTTTGGCTCAAAGTTTTATATTTTAGTGACTCTTCATATTGTTCTTCTCCCCCTATTTAGAAATGGACTCAGAAATCAAGGAAGAAATTCCTGTGCATGAGGAATTCATTTTATGTTGTGGAGTTGAAACCCAGGTTATAAAGTGTGGGCCCTGGACTGACCTCATTAATAATCAAAGTGGCACGAGGCCTAAGCTGCTTATTTTCATTATTCCTGGTAAGTTTAAAAATCTGGATAAGATGACTGTATACAGATACATGTGACTATTTCTGATTTTAAAGAGAATTTGATAAATATAAAAATCCTTGTGGAAGGAAATAGAATCACTCAAACCATTGATAATAACCACCGTTAATACTTTAGTGGCTGGACTTTTTGTTTATCTTCTGTTCATTAATAATATATATAATATACACATTAAAAAAATCATGATGCCCTGGGATTTCTTTGGAAGGAATGATGCTAAAGCTGAAACTCCAGTACTTTGGCCACCTCGTGAGAANAATGGGGCCCTATTCAGGAGCTGATCCCTAGCCCTCAAGCCTCCTGTCATCTCCTGGCTTTAGCTGCCAGCCCCCTTCCACGTTTTTTGGCCATGTCTCCACTTCTCCATTCCCTGAGTGTCTGTCTCTATGTCTCTCACAACACACACACACACACACACACACACACCCCACACACACATGCACACAGTCATTTGTGCCAGGCAGGGCACCTGGAGCTGCCTGGTTTCATCAGGAGGATTTGTGTTCTTCAGTTAATCACCCCCCAGAAGGAGAAGAGAGGGTGGTGCGCTGTTCCCAGCACCTGCTCCAGAGTCTGGCAGAGCTGGCTCAGATCCCGAGCCAGGCAAGTTCCTGAGCCATTTTTTGCATCTTTGAAATGGACATGATAGTAACAGCTCTGGCCTCAAAGGACGGCTGTGAGGACCAAAGGCATCTGTGGGGGAGTTCTCGGTATCCAGGACATGTTCAGTGCAAGTCTGCTAGTATTCCCAGGCTGCCTCACAGGCTTCCCATCAGCCTGTCCACAGGGTGTTTGCTTCTGATCCAGCCTTGATCCTGGATCCAGTCAGCATGAGCAAGTGTGGGGCCATATGCATCAAAGCTCAGTGACCCATGTAAGGGGAGCCCGGCAGGCGCTCCGTGGGCAGCTGGAGTCTGTGTGAGGAGGAGTCTGGGGACAGGCTGGCTGTGTGACAGGGGACCCAGGGGACAGGAGACACTCTGTAGCTTGGCGGTTCCACATTAGACTGACGGCCTTGTGGCAGGAGCTGGAGAGTTTGTCAGCAAGCCCCTCTGTCTGCTGCTGATGGCCAAGGAAAGGAGCTAGCTGCAGAGGCCTTGGGTACATCCTTCCAGAACCTGGAAAGGAAGGTGAGAGAGGAAAGGCACCAAGTCAATGTTATCTTGAGGCCCAAAACCTCAGTCTGTGTCCCTAAAGAAGGGCCTCAGTGGGGAATCTCAGAGGAAGTAGGGTTCAGTAAGGGTCAGAGTTGAACTGAGAAGCCTCCTGGGCTGTAAAGGATGACTAAAGCTTTAGATAGAACAGAAATCCAAGGTGATAGAAATAGCTAGAGCAAAATCAGAGGCAGGAAGGAGCAAAGCAATATTAGTGAAGTAAAATGAGTTTGGTGCTGTCCAGGGTGCTGAAAATCAGCAATGAGTAAAGTATTAATAACAGAGACTCTGCTCATGGAGATCATCTTCTAGGAGGCATAGGGCAGTCTGTGTGAAGAAAGACCATATACAAGTCAATTTAAAAAACTCCATGTGTACATTGGTGCAGCCACTATGGAGAACAGTGCCGTTCCTTCATTTCAGTTCATTTCAGTCGCTCAGTCATGTCCGACTCTTCCCAACCCCATGAATCACAGCACGCCAGGCCTCCTTGTCCATCACCAACTCCTGGAGTTCACCCAAACTCATANTTTCTAAATTCCATATATATGTGTCAGTATGCTGTATTGGTGTTTTTCTTTCTGGCTTACTTGCAAGTCTCACATCCCTCAGTTCTTTGTGTTAGCACTTTTAAAAGCATCATAAATGGAAATATTCAGGGATGATGACATTTGGGGTTATTTTCAACTGCTTACATTTTAGCACATATTACTTCATCAAATTAATTTTTCCCCCAAAATTCAATGGAGATGAAATAGGACTGGTCTAATTTGAGATAGATTGAATTAAGACACCAGAAAAGGCGTAGGAAAATGGGTTACTGGTTGGGGAATACAGGCTCATAGGAAAGAAACCTTCGAAACTTGAGCTTCCAAGAATAGTTTGAGACAGGCACTGAGTGTTTAACAAGAACAGAGAGAAGACAATAATTCATGGGTTTATAGATATTTAACTTGTATAGCAGTTAAGTGGTATCATGTATTATTTTCAGTATGCAGTATTTAAGGCACTTTCTGACCCCAGTCTACCTCTCCTAGAGTTTTTGCCCCTCTCTTCTCCACTTGGTCTAGACAAGTTTGCTCTGTTCTCTTCCTGTCTCTACCCTTTCACACACACTGGTATCTCTGCCATTCGCCCATCGCTCTCAGTGACTCTTACAGTCTCAAAATCTCTTCCAAAGAGGAACTATCACTGACCCACATCTAAATTTATTCCTCCCGGTTTCTCTATACCTGCAGGGTATTTTTGCCTTCCTTCCAAACAATTTTTTTAATAAATTTAAATTGTATATTAATTTGTTGCATTGACTAAGACCTGTCTCTCTTATTAAACTGTAAGCCATATTTTCTGAGTTCACCACTGTATACTCAGGGCATACTGCTTGATCAATATTTATTGAATTAGTGAATGAATGAATAGCAGAACATCTTTAGGTTAAAAAAGTTAGTATGAAATACAGACACATAACTCCCATATTTCCACTGCGTCCCTACAGTGAATTTGAAGAAATTTTGAGGCACAGGAGATATGTGAAAAAGGTGGCCTGACTCTAGCAAGGTCAGATCTTTGTCCTTTATTTTGGTTATAAAGTGACTAATCAAATCTAACTTGACATTTTTTATATACTATTTGCACTTATATTTTTCCAGATAATTATTTGACTGAAATTTTAAGTTCATCGTAAGAAACAGTAAGGTATAGTGTTCAGTTCAGCTACTCTGTTGTGTCTGACTCTTTGCAACACCATGAACTGCAGCACACCAGACTTCACTGTCCTTTACTGTCTCCTGGAGCTTGCTCAAACTCAGGTCCATTGAGTCAATGATACCATTCAACCATCTCATCCTCTAATGCCCTCTTCTGTTTCTGCCTTCAATTTTTCCCAGCACCAGGGTCTTTTCCAATGAGTTGACTCTTCGCATAGGTGGCCAAAGTATTGGAGCTTCAGCCTTAGCATCAGTCCTTCCAATGAATATTCAGGACTTATTTCCTTTAGAGTTGACTGCTTTGATCTCCTTGCTGTCCAAAGGAGTCTGCAGTCTTTTCAGCACTACAATTCAAAAGCATCAGCTCTTCAGTGCTCAGCCTTCATTATGGTTCAGCTCTCATATGTGTACATAACTATTGGTAAAACCATAGATTTGACTATATGAACCTTTGTTAGCCAAGTGATGTGTCTGATTTTTAATATGCTATGTAGGTTGCTCATAGCTCTTCTTCCAAGGAGCAGGCATCTTTTAATTTCATGGCTGCAGTCACCTTCAGCCTTGATTTGGAACCCAAGAAAATAAAATCTGTCATTATTTCCTTTTTTTCCCATCTATTTGCCATGAAGCGATGGGACCAGATGCCATGAAGCGATGGGACCAGATGCCATGATCTTAGTTTTTTAAATATTGAGTTTTAAGCCAGCTTTTTCACTCTCTTCTTTCTTTCACTTTCATCAAGAGGCTCTTTAGTTCCTTCTCGCTTTCTGCCATAAGGGTGATGTCATCTGCATATCTGAAGTTATTGACATTTCTCCCAGCAGTCTTGATTCTAGCTTGTTTTTTATCCAGTCTGGCATTTCTCATGATGTACTCTGCATATAAGTTAAATAAGCAGGGAGAGAATATACAGCCTTGATGTACTGCTTTCCCAATTTGGAACAGTCCATTGTTCCATGGCTGGTTCTAACTGTTGTTTTTTGACTGGCATACAGGTTTATTGGGAGGCAGGTAAGGTGGTCTGTATTCCCATTCCTTTAAGAATTTTTCACAGTTTGTTGTGATGTATACAGTCAAAGGCTTTAGCATAATCAATGAAGCAGAAATAGATGTTTTGCTCGAATTCCTTGATTTTTCTATGACCCAGCGGATGTTTGCACCTTGATCTCTGCTTCCTCTGTATTTTCTAAATCCAGCTTGTACATCTGGAAGTTCTTGGTTTATGTATTATTGAAGCCTAGCTTGAAGAATTTTGAGCATTACCTTGCTAGTATGTGAAATGAGTGCAGTTTTGCGGTATTTTGATCATTCTTTGGCATTGCTTCTCTGGGGTTGGAATGAAAACTGACCTTTTCCAGTCCTGTGGCCACTGCTGAGTTTTCCAATTTTGCTGGTATATTGNCCATCTATTTGCCATGAAGTGATGGGACCGGATGCCATGATCTTCGTTTTCTGAATATTGAGCTTTAAGCCAACTTTGTTCACTGTCTTTTTTCACTTTCATCAAGAATCTTTTTAGTTCCTCTTCACTTTCTGCCATAAGGGTGGTGTCATCTGCATACCTGAGGTTATTGAGATTTCTCCCGGCAATCTTGATTCCAGCTTGTGCTTCTTCCAGCCCAGTGTTTCTCATGATGTATTCTGCATATAAATTAAATAAGCAGGGTGACAACATACAGCCTTGAGGTACTCCTTTTCCTATTTGGAACCAGTCTGTTGTTCCATGTCCAGTTCTTAAAAAACTAAAAATAGAGTAACCATATGATCCAGCAATCCCATCCCAGGCATGTATCTGGAGAAGAGTCTAATTTGAAAAATACATCCACCTCTATGTTCACACAAGCACTATTTGTAATAGCCAAGACATGCAAGCAATGTAAGTGTCCATTGACAGATGAATGGATAAAGAAGATGAGCACACACACACGCATGCACGTGCACAATGGAATACTACTCAGCCATAAAAAAGAATTAAATAATGTCATTTGCAGCAACATGGATAGACCTAGAGATTATCATATACTAAATAAGTCAGAGAAAGACAAATATTATATGATATCACAAGCTGAATCTTGAAAATGGTAGAAATGAACTTATTTACAAAACAGAAACTAACTCACAGACATAGAAAACAAATCTATAGTTACAAGGGGAAAGGGGTATGGGAGGGACAAATTCAGAGTTTGGGATTGGCATATACAAGCTACTACATATAACACAGATAAACAAGAAGGATTTACTGTGGAACACATCCCCAGTGGCTCAGTGGGAAAGAATCCGCCTGTAGTGTGTGAGATACAGGAGATGCGGGCTTGATCCCTGGGTCGGGAAGGTCCCCTGGAAGAGGGCATGGCAGCCCACTCCAGTATTCCTGCAGGAAAATCCCATAGACAAGGGAGCCTGGCAGGCTATGGTTCATAGGGTCGCAAAGAGCTGGACATGACTGAAATGACTGAGCATGCATGCACACACAAGGAACTGTATCCAATATTTTACAATAATCCATAATGGAAAAGAATCTGAGAAGAATATATATATACACATAAACATATATATATATATATACATATGGGTGTGAGTACACATATATATACCCACATACACACACATATATGTATATGTATAACAATATTCATTGGAAGGACTGATGGTGAAGCTGAAATGCCAATACTCTGGCCACCTGATGTGTAGACTTGACTCTTTGGAAAAGACCCTGATGCTGGGAAAGATTGAAGGCAGAAGAAGGGGATGACAGAGGATGAGATGGTTGGATGGCATCACTGACTCGATGGAGATGAGTTTGAGTAAACTCCAGGAGTCGGTAATGGACAGGTAGACCTGGCATGCTGCAGTCCATGTGGTCACAAAGAGCCAGACGTGACTGAGCAACTGAACTGAAGTGAACTGAATCACTTTGCTGTACACCAGGAACTAACAAGTTATAAATCAACCACACTTCAGTAGAAAAAAAAATTAAATTTAATAAATAATATAATCTCCGTAATAAGAAGGTAATGATAATAAGAGGGTAACCTCCAAAATGAGAGGGTAGCGAAGGCTACAGAACAAGCAGACGTCTAGTATAAGGGGCTGGAGAGAGATAGGTGGTTATCAAGGCCAGTGACCTCACACCCCTAAGGGCAGGAACTGTAACTCTATCCCTACTTTACAAAGGAGAAAACAGGCTCAGGAAGCTTAAATAATTAGCTCATCACTGCCTCTTCAAGTAGGATTAAAATATTGGTTGGGGAAGGGGGACCCCAGTATCCAGATTCTCATCACTCCTCACCACATCTGGTCTTAAACTGGGCTTTTCCCAGAAGAAGACCCTAAGACAAGAATTTGCAGGCAGAGTTCATCTTGAAGGGGATCCTAAGCACACTCACAGGAGCATGAGGGAGGGAGACAGGGAAAGAAAGAAAAGGAAGCCAGTGCAGCAGGTTTCCACTCTGGGCAACCAGGACTCTGCCCCACCGCGGCACACTGGACGAGAGTGTAGAGCAGACCTGTGAGTTCGTCCAACCACGGGGCGATGGAGCTGGGCTACTTACGCCCACATCAGACTTTGGTCAGCCTGCCCCTCTGGCAGGTACATGGGCTCTGGCCGCCCGCATGCTGGCTGGTTTGAAGCTATTGGTTGGCTGGCACAGGAGTGGTGGGCACCAGTAGCGACGTCCGTCCCAACTCAGAGATACAAGTACAGTGGGAGGGTAATTTCTGAAGGAAGGAAGGTCAGTCCGGACCACAGCGTTGAGGACCTTCAGAGCCAAACCAGGCAACTTTAACCTTATCTTAAGTTACTCCTGGAGCCACACGGAGGGAGAGACAGGCGAAAGAGGAGAGTGAAAGCAGCCACCAACACATCGCACCTACTTTGAACAAATACTTTCAAATACATTAAATCAAGTAAGTCTGCAAAGCCTCTGTAAGAAAAATGACCTCTTTTCACCTGAAAAAAAAATGAGGCTCAGCTGGTGATGACTTTTCCCCGAAGTTCACACCTCCCCATTACTGAACCTGGATTTGAAACCCAGACTAGTGGAGCTCCTGCACTTTCTCCACATGGGGCCCCAAGTTAAGGAAACCGAGTCCTGGGGAGGCCTGGGGGGCAGAGCCAGCATCTTGCTGACTTAGCGCCTGCATTCCCATCACAGTGTGAATGTCAGCTACCTAAATAGCTTCGGTTATTTGCCTAAATTAATCCTCTGAGGAACTGCATAAATATAACCGGGAAGGCACGCTCATACACACAGAGACGCATATATATTTAACATGTACGGGGCGTGCATCCCTGCATGCCGATAAACAGCCTGATGACAAGCAACAGAAAGAAGATATAAATACAAAACATTATAAGCAGAAGCTGTGTGCCGACAGCATGGGAGGACTTGAGAGCTCGTCTAGGAACGGGCCACAGGGCGTCAGTGAAGGATCGGTGTGGCCCATTGCAGGGAGAAGTGGTCACCTTCCCCAGGCCGACACCCCGCCCCGGGCCAGGCACAACTATGCTCTGCACTGTGAGCCCAGCCCCTACCATCTGCTTCACTACTGGGCTTTGAGGAAGCCACATCCCTCCTCCATTTCCATGTCTGTTAAATGGAAATACTAATACATTTGCAAGAATGAAATAAAATAGCAATGCATAAAGCACCCAGCATCTGTAGAATAAACTGGGGTCAATGAATGAATCCTTAAACCATGGTCCTACCAGGGTTTCTAGGAGGTTGGATTGTAGTAATGAGACCCAAAGGCTTTGAACTCACCCGTATTTTCACTCCATCCATCCAGAATAAAAGGGTCCCCAAGGAAAAAGATCGTCCTCCAAACAGGAATTCACAGCCGATACAGTTATTGACTCTAGCATCTGCTAGCCCTGGGCTAACCAATGTGTGTACATCATTCCATTTAATCTTTACAACATCTGCAGGAGGACTTTGCTATTTTCACTCTCATGTTCAACATGAGCCTTTCTAAGTCTTTGAGAGGTGATGACTTGCCTTTGACCACAGAGCTAGTGCTACAGGTTGGATCATATCTCTCCAAATTTCAAGTGTGGAAGTTCTAACCCCAAGAACCTCATAAGGTGACCTTACCTGGTAATCAGTTAAGATGTAATTAGTTAAGATGCGGTCATATTGGAGGAGGGTGGGCCCCTCATCCATTATTACTGGTGTCCTTATAAAAGGGGGGAAATTTGGACAGACACATCCACAAGGAGGGCGTCATGTACCCAGTTTGTGGTACTTTGTTCTGGCAGCTCTGGCAACTAATGCACCTGGGAAGTGTGGAGCTAGGATTTGAACCCGAGTCCTTTGATCTTAGTACCTGCCACCTCTCCATGCACCAAGACATCTCACCCAGACACAGCTTGGGGGAGAGGAGAGGGGTTTTGCTGAGCCGGTGGTTGGAGGAGGCAGGGCATAGAAGGAAGCGGTCGGGGGCGGGGGCTGCTGCAGGGAAGAGTTCTCCAAACAACAGTCCCGGCCCGGCCTGTCTTCCTAATGAGAGAGCAAAGAGGATCCAGAGGGTCCTGGGGAGCCAGGACACAGCAGGGCCAAGCCTCTGCTGGCAGGGGAGCAGGAGGCCTGTACTGGCTGAGAGAAGCCCAGAGAGTCCACTGCGCTCTAAACCCCTTGAAACCTCTTGGCAACAGAGGGTCGGCTCAGAGGATGGGGCTGCTGGAGCCCAACACCATCCGGCTGCCTTGGCAGTTTTCTGAGCTGCGCTGGGCTGGGCTGGGTGTGGGAATGGAGAGGGACAAGTCTGGGGGAACAGGGACCTGGAGCTGCACAAGCCATGAGTTGCCATGGTAACCATGCTCTACCAAGTGTGAGCCAATGGCAGTGAGATCTAGGGGGATTTGGAGAGGACAGGGGTGCCTGTGCCAGGGGCTGGGGTGGGGAAGGCCAGGACTCTCGAGCAGAGAGCATGCACCAGACCTCAGACTCTCCTTCACTTGTTTTGTCTGGAACCCAGACACAGTCATGTGAATGGGATATTTTTATCACTCTTTCACAGATGAGGAAACTGAGACCAAGAGAAGGGAGAGTTCTGAGTCAGCTCTCACAGCTGGTGAGAGAAAGAGCCAGAGAGCTGAATCTGAATTTTGTCTCTGGAGCCCCTGCCCTTTCTTTCTGCTTGGCCAGGCTGCCTCCACAGCTCAGGGAGGGTTGACTCTGAGGGCCAGGGAAAGGACCCCAGGGCTTCCAGCCTGGCTCAGGGGTGACGGGGGCCAAGAGTCAGAAAGCCCTTCCATGGGTGCGTGCTCGGTCACTTCACTCATGTCTGACTCTTTGCAACCCTCTGGACCATAGCCCACCAGGCTCCTCTCAGTCTGTGGGATTCTCCAGGCAAGAGTACTGAAGTGGGTTAACGCTTGGGTTTGGGAGTAAACCCAAGAGTTACTTGATGGTAAAACTTCCCTGGATCCCAAGGCTGCCAGCTAGCACCCTGGACAGCTCCCATGACCTGACTTAGGCAGATGGATGAGGATGAAGATGTGGTTGAAACAAATCACTCAGCACCCCACACAGGCCATGCTGGGGCCTCTCTCTATGTGCAGGGGGCTTCTGGGGAATGGACACAGCTGGGGTCAGACCCGTCCCATCCGATGGTGGTGACCAAAGGCAGTGAATGAGCAGGCAGGAGACCAGGATCTAGCCCTAGCTCTGGGTTAGGTCTCAGACAGACCTTGGGCGCTGATGAGGAGAGCGAGACACCGTCAAGTTGCTCAGAGGCGCAATGACCGCAGCCCACGTAACACAAGGCAGGGGTGGCAGCGGGAATTCCGAGAGTCCCTTCCAGCTCTGGTATCCTGCCTGGGATGGCCACACAGCTAAAGTGGACAGGAAGGATTAGCCTCACTCTTGTTGCTCCTGAAAGCTGAACTAGGACATATGGATAGCAATTGCAGAATTGTCAATTTGGTCTCCATAGAAAGAAAACTGTGCGAGAGCCAGGCTCCTCGGGATTGGGCTTGCTCTCTAGGTAGTGAGTTCCTGGTCTTTGCAGGCATTCAAGTGAGGCAGAAAGAGGCAAGTCCATCTAGTAATTTTCAACTCCACGCGCAACCAGTAGGATGCCTGATGATGGATTCTCCCTCCCAAATATGACCAGAACGGAGCAGAGGCAGGAAGAAGTCAACAGAGCAGTCAAATCCTCACCGGTATTCATTCACAGCCCCTGTCGTAACCCCTAAGCCTCCTCTACCCTGCCAGGTAGGAGAGGGTAGCCTAGGGCTTACCCCGGAGAAGTCCCTGAAAATGTCAGGTTGACCTTCGGTTGTAAGTTCTAGAAAGGCAGATCCATTGGACCTGCTATGGTGCAGATGGACGTGTTTGCAAAAAGCACCTTGCTTTTTGTTATGAAAGCAATCTGATAATTAACACACCAGTTGCTTTTGTTTGGGTAGTACTTGTGTTTACACCACGAGTGACCCTGAAAGAGAATAAGAGGAATTTTACTGTCCTGAAGAGGCAAGTAAACGTGTTCACAATGAAGATCTGAAGATCTGACGAGGGTGGCAAGTGTCAAAAGGAGAGAGGAAGGCAGGTCCCCGGGGAGGGGCAAGGGCTCAGGAAGTCAGGAAGGGGCGCTGACTCCAGAATGGAGTCCTGACTGGCGTGTAGGAGGCACCCAGCGTCAGGAGCAAGGAGATGCCAATATGACCACAAAGAAGGGGTCAGACCTGGCCTTTCTCCAAGCATTCCTTCTCGCATCTCAGATGTGATGACTCTTTTCTCCTGCAGCCCCTTCCCTCTGTCACCTGGCTGAGGAGACCCCTCCCTCCTCCTTGTACCCACTACCACGAGCTCATATGTCTCCATGGCTGTGCTGAAAGTGGACAAACTCCTGTTAACAGCCTTCTCCTCTGTAAGACTGCAAGCTCCTTAAGGGCAGACCCTAGTGGCTCAGATGGTAAAGAATCTACCTGCAATGCTGGAGACCCAGTTCAGTCAATGCCTGGCTCAGGAAGATCCCCTGGAGGAGAGCATGTGAACCCACTCCAGTGTTCTTGCCTGGAGAATCTCATGGACAGAGGAGGCTGGCGGATCCATGAGGTCACAAAGCGTCGGACACGACTGAGCAACTAACACTTTCACTCCACACTAACTCTTCATTTGTCCAGCCTCAGCTCTGGCAAAACTAATAGAAACAGCCAAACAGATGTGTGGAAGGATAATAAGAATGGGGTCTTGGAGGATGGGTGAGAAGACAGACCTTGGAGCTGACTCAACTGTACTCCTGCTCCCTGTTGACTCTGCTCTCCAGGGCAAGTTTTAAAAGTTCTAGGCACATTTTCCTCACCTGTCGAATGGGATAATAATGGGATGACCTAATATGGTTATTGATAATAATAATATTCATTGACTGCTTTTTTTTAAAATAATAAAGACCAGGCACAAGTTTGCTGTCTTCGTTTCTCGTGATGAGCTAAAGGCAACAGTTAGTAGCATCCCCACTTCACTGATAAGGTCACGTGGCAGGGGTCACAGGGCTGGAAGGGAGGGGCTGAGAGTCAGCGTCAGGCGTTTCACCTCCATGTTCCTAAGCCCTCTGATCCCAGCATCTGCGAGAATGACGTGAAGTCACAGCCTGGAATCAACCTCAGGGAACCTCTGGCTAGCTCTCCTTTGTCTTTGCCTTCATGGTTGACTTCTCTGAAGACTTAGCTTCCCCCTGAGCATCCTTATAGCTGATAAAGATGCTGCCTAATTGGATGAGGAAGAGGGCAGCACTCACCCCATTCTCCTGTGGCTGAACCACCCCAGGACCGAGCATCTGACCCGTGTACAGACAGTCGGGCTAGTATATTTGCCTTGAAAGATGAATGGGTGGCTCATGAATGAAGGAAGGAGAGAATGGTTTGAAGCCCTCACAGTGAATCCTGTGAAAGATTAATGGGTGACAGGGAGCTCAGGATACCCTTAGAGCCTCCATCCCACTCCTGGGGGCCTGGAGACCCTGACCCTTTTGATCTCTTGGGTAAGTTACACGTGGTCCCTGAGCTGCTTCCCTCAGTAAAATGAGGCCATCTCCGCCACCCGCTTTGCGTGGTGACCATCACAGTGCAGACTGAACAGTGTTCAGTCACTGCTGTGCAGGAGTATGGGCTCTTTATTCCTAGACGGAACGGAATCACCAAGACTGCTCCACCGTGTTCTTCTCAAAAGAGCAGCCACCAAGTTCCAGGGACCCTGGGCGGGGCCTCTGCTGCCATCTGGCACGGAGACAGAAACACCATTTCCACAACCACAAGCCTGCGTCCTCAAAGAGCGGAACAAATCCCACGGGGTGTTGATTGAAACCATCATGGATCCGTGGAGACAGCGCGCCGGCTGGAGATGGGAGTCAGCTGCCACTGTCTGTTTCCATAAGGTAATAATAATGCGCGCCTCTGCTTTATGAAGTAGAATTTGTTACGGCCGATGAGCCGTAAAAATTGCCGAGTGGGGGAGAAAAAAGAAAGGGAAAAAAACTATAAATAAATTTGTAATTTTAACAGGGATTACCACGTAATTGAGAGGGGAGATTGCTAATGGCAGAGGCAAAGGCCAGCCCAGTCCCCATGGTCTTGGCTCTGCAGCAAAGCTACGAAGCTGAAGCAGAGCCGTTTGGGGTGACTCTGGGAGAGAAAGTTAAGAGACACAAAGCCAGGGAGCAGACATGAGGAAAAGGGCCGAGAATTCTTTTGGTAGTTGCTTACTGAGGGCCAGCCACACGTGCCTGGCATGAGGCGGGAAGACACAGTGGGGGCTGCCCAGCGACCATCAGCGGGCACCCTGGTGGGTCTCAGACGAAAGAGCGACCTGGTTGGTTTTCTGCTCGAGGAGTCTCAGCCTGGCTCTCGTATGCAAGATGGGCTGGAGGTGGCGAGAGTGGGGACTGAGAGGTGAGGCAGGCAACCGCTGCCGTGACTGAGGTCAGAATGAGTGGCTGCCTGAATTAAAGCAGGACAAGAGGAGAGAGAAAGGAGATGGTCCCGAGGCGCTCAGACGAGGAAGACACGGGGGCTGGGAAGGAAAGGGTGTGCTAATGCGGAAGGAGTCAGGTGTGATGGCCACGGCTTCTGGCATGAGTAACCTGTGCGGGAGATGGCACCCTCACAGATGGGATGTGTAGCTCAGTCTTGGCTAGACTACATTTGAGGGGGTTGCAAGAGATCACAGCAGAGATGCCCGATGGAGAGACAGTCAGGAGAGTGATCTGAACTGGAAGGGGGACTGGAAAGTGGCCGAGAGAAAAGAGGTCACTGAAGCTGGAAGTTGTGGGAGTAAGTGAGAGTCCAGGAAGAGCTAAAGGAAGAAGAGAAGAGGTCCCGGTTCAGAGTGGAGGGAATACTGACGTTGAAAGAGCAGGGAGAGGGAAGAGGCCAGTACAGGCTGAGGAGGAGGGCCAGAGAGACCAGAGATGGGTGTCTGCAGGACACTCAGCCAGGCCTGGTTGCTGTCAGTGGACAGCTATGGGCTAACCTTCTGGACTGGAAAATTAATCTGCATCTTGAAAAATGGACCCACCAAATCCAGCCCCATCAGCTTTAGGAAGTGTCAGAGGGAATGGAGACTTTGGAGATTTGAGCCAAGGCTCTTCTTCTCAGCAGCTCAAGACCTTAAATGGGTAGCTTGACTTTTCTTGAGCCTCGGTTTTCTCTTCTGTAAAATGGGAGAATAAAACCCAACCCATAAAGACAGTTGTCTGGGCTAAATGAGATGGGTTCCCAGAACTTGCCCGATGTACCAGGAAGGCTCAACAAATGTCGATTTGGTTTCCTCCAACTCACTGAGCTACCTGGCCCGGGACAATGTGATATTAAAAGCAGCCCAAAGAGAAATCATTTTTAAAATGGGAAGAGAATGGAGGGTTCCACAGAGAGTGGGATGCTGGAGTGCTGAGATGCAGCTCTGAGCAATCCTGGATGCTCCCTGGAAGAGGCGAGCTGCTAGTTGGTTCCAGGAATGACCAGGGTTGGCTCAGAGGGCTGGGAGCAGGTCAACGTCCTAAAGGGATCCTGAGCTCCCTCGGAGGCAGACAAGTGAGCAGAGAGGAGGATGCTCTGGCTAGGTCTAGAACTCAGCCCCAGGAGCACGTGATGGTGATCTGGAAAGGGAATGAGAGTGGTCCCGCGGCAGCAGAGCCGACCTCACAGGATCTCAGTCTAACCCGGAGTCAGCTGAAGGATTCCTGCCTCCAGGGAACTCACTCCAGGAGGACGGCTACGTTTTTCACTTCTTGTTTATACTTTAGAGTTATAAACATTCACTTCTTCCTCCCTCCGAAAGCCCACGGTGCCTATAAACAAACATCTCGATATACAAAGATAAATGGAAATCATAACTTCCCAAGCTTCAGAATCCAAACAAAGACGAAGAGAGAGGGCGGGGGCCGGGAGGAGGCAGACTCTGGTGAAATCTAGCCCATGCCAGCCCGGCCTCTGGTCATGATCAATATGTTCTCCAAAGTGCCTTTTAAATTACTGTCGAGGCAATGTGCCATATTTATGTATACACAAGCTTAGAGGTGACATGGGGGAGAGATGCAATTTCTATTATGGAATCATAATGTGCATTTATCTTCAGGAATAACACAGTGAAATGCTGGAGTGAGGAAAGTTGAAAAGCAATCTGTCTATAAATAAAGACCGCAGACATCCTGACATTTTACGATGCAGGGAATTGCAGCGAGAACTTCTCCATTGGACGCATCACCCAAGGGATCGTGTTCAAACTCCGACTTCTTGGAAGACAGTATTTGGAAGCCCAGAAACCTTCTTGGTGGTGCCCAGAGCAAAGCGAGTAGAAATTTGCTTCTCAGATAGAGAGACGAGAATGGAGTTGGGCCGGGGTCAGGGGGTGCTCAGCAATTCATGATGAATCCAGCTCTTCCCCCGACAAGAGTGTTTCCGGGGACGGATGCTTGAAGGAAGGCGCATGTGCACTTCTGACGTCAGAACTGGGGTACACGTATTCTCCTTTCTCAGAGAAGAGCCAAGTGGTGTGAAAATGCAGGCAAATTCAGAGAAGGCTTGGTCTCTCAGGGAGGCTCAACCCTGATATCTCATGTCACACTGACCCCATGACCTCCAAACTGTACCCTTGGCCAGTGGCTGCAGGGTCCAGAAGTCACTGTGGTCTTGACCTTCTATACTCATGACCAGGTGGCATCTTCTGCAAAGACAGCAAGCAGATTTACAGGCTAAGCAGAGGAGCCTTGGAAGGGGAGAGTGTGGGGCGCCTGGGGACGGGGGGCCTGTTACCCACATCTCTGACCCCAAATACGGCAGGGCTGCCAGCCATGCAGATTCCCCGTCACCCGTGCGCTCCTTGTTCACCCTCCTGCCTGCTGCTCACTTGCTCTACAGCCGTACCAAGCGCTTTTAAAGTGCTGTACTACGCTAGGGACTTGCTGAATGCGACACCCTCCCTGCCCTCAGGGACCTCATCCTACTCCAGACTGACCTGTAATTGGCAATTATCAGGAAGAAACAGCTGTTAAAGGTACTTTGCAGCCCAGAAAGGGAGACTAACTCAGCCTAGGGGATCAAACAGGTTTCCTGAGGAATCATTTGGAAGGAGGAGTAGAAAAAGGCCAACTGGAAAAGGAGGCAGTCCCAAGCAGAAAGGAAGGCCAAAAGATGCAAATGGGTTCTGGTTAAATGCAAGGGATTCCCAAGACCACAGAAAACAGTCAACACTTACCCTGTGTCAGGAGTGAGCTGGGGATTGCACCAGCCTCTTAATCAACCAACTAACCACATACACATGTGCCCATGAGCATCCTTGGGTATCATGTATAGAGCACTCTGTATCACTGACATGGTGTCCGAATTTGAACCCAGGTCTGCCCAGCTCCAGTGCTCATGGCGACCCCCATCAAAGTGGGCCCAGGTCTGTGCCAAGCCTGGAAGTGGACACAGAATCACGAGAAAAATGAATGGCGGGTCCTGTATGAGGGTGGGCTAGCTTTTTTTTTTTTTTTTTTAAGCATAGATTTGAGAGTCAGATTCAAAGTCAAAACCAGACCTCCCGCGCAGTAGGGGTTGAGCCCGGGAGAACCTGTCTGATGCCCTCTCCTGGACGGTGAGGCTGGTGAGACGAGCCCCGCCCAGGGGCTGCTGTGGAGGTGTCAGCTGCCAGCAGGCATCTGGCACAGAGAAGGGGCGGGGCTCACCGTGAGACCCGAGTGATGCGGGCCGGAGGGAGGGGCGAGGCACAGATGGCGACGGGGCGGGGCTGGAGGTCAGGAGCTCCGCCCTCCCTCTCCGGGTCGGGCGTCCCACCTGCAAAGGCCGGGGTTGCAAACTTGTTGCGTTTGCTGGACTTGGAGCCCCTGACCCTGCTGCCCCTTCGTCCCCACCCTCCCAAGCCCCGCTGAGGTGCCCCAGTGGAGGAGAGGAACCAGGCGGGCACACCGGCGTCTCCGCGTGCGTGTCATCTGCCTGGCTAACGTGCTGGTCGCTCCTAAGCGGAGTGATACCGGAGCCAGAGGGTCAGGGTGTCTGCCCTCAAGAGTCAGGATGGACCCTCTGGGGAGAGGACCCAGCCCCCGAACAAGTCCGGACAGCCCCCGAGGCTCTGGCATTTCAGTTCTCTGCAGGCGGGGCAGGTTTAGCAGCTCCTGGCCTCCTGGGCAGATCTTAACCAGAGCACAGTTCAGTGCAGTTCAGTCTCTCAGTCGTGTCCGACTCTTTGCAACCCCAGGAATCACAGCACGTCAGGCCTCCCTGTCCATCACCAACTCCGGGAGTTCACTCAGACTCACTTCCATCGAGTCCGTGATGCCATCCAGCCATCTCATCCTCGGTCGTCCCCTTCTCCTCCTGCCCCCAATCCCTCCCAGCATCAGAGTCTTTTCCAATGAGTCAACTCTTCGCATGAGGTGGCCAAAGTACTGGAGTTTCAGCTTTAGCATCATTCCTTCCAAAGAAATCCCAGGGCTGATCTCCTTCAGAATGGACTGGTTGGATCTCTTTGCAGTCCAAGGGAATCTCAAGAGTCTTCTCCAACACCACAGCTCAAAAAGCATCAATTCTTCGGTGCTCAGCCTTCTTCACAGTCCAACAACTCTCACATCCATACATGACCACAGGAAAAAACGTACCCTAGACGGACCTTAGTCGGCAAAGTAATGTCTCTGCTTTTGAATATGCTATCTAGGTTGGTCATAACTCTTCTTCCAAGAATTAAGCGTCTTTTAATTTCATGGCTGCAATCACCATCTGCAGTGAATTTGGAGTCCCCTAAAAATAAAGTCTGACACTGTTTCCACTGTTTCCCCATCTATTTTCCATGAAGTTATGGGGCCGGATGCCATGATCTTCATTTTCTGAATGTTGAGCTTTAAGCCAACTTTTTCACTCTCCTCTTTCACTTTCATCAAGAGGCTTTTTAGTTCCTCTTCACTTTCTGCCATAAGTGAAAGTGAAAGTGAAGTCTCTCAGTCATGTCTGACTCTTTGCGACCCCATGGACTGTAGCCTACCAGACTTCTCTGTCCATGGGATTCTCCAAGCAAGAATACTGGAGAGGATTGCCATTTCCTTCTCCAGGGAATCTTCCCGACCCAGGGATCAAACCCGGGTCTCCCGCATTGTAGGCAGACGCTTTACCCTCTGAGCCACCAGGGAAGCCCTGAAGCATGGTGTCAAATCCCAGACATGTAGGCACTGGCACCCATGTTACCGATGAGAAAACTAAGGCCCAGAAAGGACGAGTGGCTTGCCCAGTGCTGCCCGATGACTCAGTGCTGGGGATTCAGACCAGTGCTGTGCCCCCAAGGGGCTTTGTGGGCTTGGGAGAGTTGCTCTGCCAATCTGGGCCTGCCATGTGGGAGCAGTGAGCATGCGGGCTGCTTAACTGGCTCTGCCAAAGTTGACACGAGCCCATTTGTGGGAGGCACGTGGTAGCTTCTCAGTGAACAGCAGGAGCACCGTTGCAGTCACTGATACCCCTGTTATCAGCTCAGCTCTTAAAAGAGATCCGCCCTCTGCCCGTGAGACTCTGCCGCTTCGTGCACCAGGAGCTCATTTCCCTCCCCAGGGTTGGAAAGAAGCAGCTAAGCTGGAAGTGCGGCTGGGGGCAGCAGGGGGCCTGGGGCATTGTGGCCACCGCCAAGCACAACAGTGGCAAACACGACTCTGTGTGTGTCTACCAGACGCCAGGCAGGACGCAAAGGCTCCCCACTTGTTCACTCGCGTGCTTCCCCCAACAGCCGAGCAAGCAGCTACTGTTACCTCATTTTACAGGTTATTGGAGTAGGGGGCCAGGACCCTCCCCTCCGCAAGCGTTTTTGAGTCGGGGGTGGAGGGTTACAGGCTCATGGCGTGCACTGGCTTTTGGCGCGAGCAGGAGCTGAGCATGGGGGTGGTGAGTTTGGGAGCCGGGGGCTGTTCCCAAATGAGGAGGTCGCCTGAGTCGGGGAAACCGTTTCCTGCTTGCTTTGCTGGTGTGCTTCCTGTTCGTCCCTCAGTCGTGTCCGACTCTTTGTGGGCTGTAACCCGTCAGGCTTCTTTGTCTGTGAAATTCAACAGGCAAGAATATTGGAGTGGGTTGCCACTCCCTTCTCCAGGGGATCTTCCCAATCCAGGGATCGAACCCAGGTCTCCCACATTGCAGGCAGACTCTACTGTTTGAGCCACCAGGGAATCTGACTCACAACAGCTCTGCCTGCGCTCAGGCCCTGGGCCCTGGGCGGCAGAAGCTGACGTGCAGGGCGTCCTTTCCTGCTGTCCTGGGGGGCAGATGCTCTGGACAGCTGCGTGGGGTGAGGTGCTGTCTTACTGAACNGGGGTGGGAAAGGGGACGGGGAGGGGAACTTCGATTCCCTGAAAGATAGACTCTTCCCTGGGGCTTTGGGCTAGGAGCGAAGTCAGGCTTCCCCGTGGGACGAAGGCTGGGACAGGACTTGGGACAGAGGCTGGGTCCTGGAGGGCCCCCGGAGGGTCCAAGGGGAGGCTGGGCCCTGTCATCTTGACTAGAGGAAGGCAGAGCCTGCTCCCCCAGCAGGAGAACAATAGCCCCCAGGCCTGGAGGGAGAGAGCAAAGGAGATTGTCAGCGCAGCAGGAAGATGGGGAAGCCGAACCTGGCAGACAAAAGCCAGCCAAAGGAAGGCTGCCTGGGAAGGAGAGAGCCTTGGGCAAGAGATAAGGCCGGGAATGAAAAGGCTGGGGAAGGAGAGAAGAGCAGGAGCTGTCAGGGTGGGGAGGCTCGGAGCTGAGCGGGGCGGCTCGGTGTGGAAGAGGGTTTATGCCAGTCTAAGGTTTATGCCAGTCTAAGCTGGTGACGTGTGTGTGTGTGCGCACGCGCGTGCACATGCACGCTCATTCATGTCCAACTCTGCGGCCCCACAGACTGCAGCCCGCCAGGCTCCTCTGCCCACATAATTCTCCAGGCAAGAACACTGGAGTGGGTTGTCATTTTGTCCTCAAGAGGATCTTCCAGACCCATGTATCGAACCCACGTCTCTTGCATCTCCCGCACTAGCAGGCAGATTCTTTACCCCTGCATCACCTGGGAAGCCCGTCTGTCCCCACTCCTAGCGTCGCTTTGCCAGGATGCTAACTTGGCCCACCCCGGTTCCCAGAGCCCCCATGTACACCTGAGCGGGCACCAGAGCCTGTGTATGCCTCCCTTACATCATTTCACCCCCCAAGCGAGGTAAGAACGATCATTTTCCATGAGTAATAGGTGACAAACAGAAGCACCAAGCTGGGCTCCCACAGCCGTGATTACCTCTCGAGCCTTGGTGTGCCTTTTTCAGGGTGGAGTCAGGCCCCATCTATTCCAGGGACTTCGGCTCACAAGAGCAGTAGTGTAGAGTCCTTCAGGGGGCTGCAGGCCAGAGCCCTGGCTGAGAGTCCTTACTTTTCCTTGACCTCAGTTTCTGCATCTGTGCGATGGGTATCCCAGCCCTGGAAACCTTGATACTGTTGGTGGCCCCAAGGGGATGGATGTGAACATCCTTCTCACAGAAGCCATTTCAGGGCCACCATCATCATGGGAAACACCACCAGTCTTCAACACTCCATCTCCCGTCCCCAGCCACCCCCCCCCCTCTACCAGCTTGGACCGTGGTCCACAAGGCTCCCCGAGCTAGGGGCCTTTCAGGTGGGGCCTCTGGGGCCAGGGCCGCCTGCTCCCCTCCCCATCCAGTCATGGAAGCTTAGCCTCTTCCTCCTTATGTCCTAGAGACTGTTACTGTTTTTACTACTGTTTTTACTTTGGGGTTTTTTTCCTTTCTTTCTTTTTTTTTTTTTTTTTATGGGGATTACTTTACGACCAGAGATTTTGCTTTTTTGCAGCAGCGGACTTGGAGCCAGCCAGACTCTGTGTTTATGAGCGTTTTCAGGAAGGTTTATGAGGCTGTAGCCCGGACCAGTCGAGGGGTGGGAGGTGGGGGCAGGAGGAGCTGCTGGTAGGTCTCCATCCCCTCCTCCTGGAGTGCCGGGCTCTTTCTGAGGCAAGGGCCCCTCGTGGCTTGTCTGGGAAGAGGACGCGGCGCGCGGCGTGGGTGCCCAGCTCGCCGCGGTCCTGGGTGTCTCCCCCTCCCGCTGGTACTCCGTCTCCCCGTCTGTCAAGTGGCTGCGTGGAGCACTGACCTGGGGGTGGCTGGAAGGAGTCACACTCAGCACAGGACACAGGACATATCCCGGCCCCCGAGCTCTTCCCGTCTCCCTGGGAAGTGCAGGCAGGCAGCCAGCCTCACTTGGGGACTTCCCATGATTCCACAACAGGAACGACCAACTGATGTTCAGCCCAAAGCCAGACTCTAAGCCCTGAACGTCCTTCATTGCACCTGGAGGACTCTGGGCGGGAGATCCAGATGTACAGGGCCTGGTCCTTTCCTGCTGTCCTGGGGGAGGGCATCTGGACAGGTGCTCGGGGCAGGGGAGCTTCCTTACTCAGCTCACGTCCCGGGGTGCAGAACTCCCTGTGATCACCTCATGAGGTGGGTATCGTCGTCATCATCCTCACTTTCAGATGAGCAAACTGAGGCTCAGAGAGGGTCTGCCACTTACCTGAGGTCACCCAATTACAAGAGGTGAGACAGGGGTCAGTCAGCACCTGGGATGTCTGACTGCAGAAACCACATCCTCGGATCTGAACCCCAGTCTTGGAATTGTGACAAGAAAGCGGAGGAAGAGATGGGGTGCCCTGTCTGAAGGGGAAGGTTCATCCCAGTTTATAGCAGAGCACATCTGGTCCCCAGTCGGACACCCAGTCCCTCCCCCCAAGGACTCCTTTCCAGATAACAGAGGGTTGGTGTCCCAAGCCCCAGAAACTTTAGCTCCAAGGCTGGACCTCATGGGGTGGCTCTGCTTGGGAGGGAACACCCCAATTCATGGTGATGTCGGTCCCGTTTTGGCCAAAGACATCACCGCAGCAAAGCACCTATGCAGACAGGTCACTTTGGTTTAGACCTTAGGAAGGTCTTTTGCATAAACTGAGCAGCGGAAGAAACACAGAGATGCTTCTAAATCCTCTCCTCTGGGACGTTTCTAAAGGAAGTGTTGAATTTCAGGGGTGCCACGTGGAGGCAGGGGGCTGGAAGAGAGCCCCTCCGAGCCCTTCCTCCTGGGTGGAGAACAGAAAACTCCCCAGTGCCCAAGAGCTGGGAGCCAGCGGAGAGCCGGCCTCCAGGGCCTCATCTGCTCTGCCCGCCCCATGGCCCCTGGCTCCCCTCGCAGCCCTCTGGGCCCTGGAACAGCTATTTAATGGGCGGTGATGCCACGCTGATCATAGTCGGTCTTGTCTGCCAGCAGGACGACTCTGGGAGCGGGATGTAGCAACACTGCTTGTGTATCCTGCTAAGAGATATTTAATAAATATGCAAATCGCTGCCTCTACCTCCTCAGGCAGGTGAGGAGCGGGATGAAGCCGGAGTTAAGCATTAAATCTCTGCGCAGCGAGAATGGCTCAGCACAGAAGCAGAGACTGGAGCTGAACTGCCTGGGAAGACATCCATCCGGCACCTCGGAGGCCCCGCTCAGAGGGTGGAGGGGAGCAGGAGAGGCAGGGAGACTAGCGGGGGTCCTGGGGGTGGGAAAGGGGCATGGCAGGCTGCTATACTTAAGGCGGCTGAGTGTGCTCTTGGGAGACAGGCAGACGTCTTTTCCATCTCTGCAGCCATCACCCCACCAACCAGCCACCCTCCCATACCACAGACCTATCCAGCCTTCACCACCCAGTTACTCACCCTCCAAGCCATTATTCCACTCACCCAAATTTTCATCCATCCGCCCATTCACTGACCCGCTTACTCTCCCACATCCCAGCACCCCACCATCCACTCCTTCCATCTGTCCAGCTACCATCCGTGAATTCACCATCCATGTACCCACTCACTTAACTCTTAAACCACCATCCAAACATACGCCCATCATGTAATATCCATCTAGCTTCTTCCCTTTTCATCACCCATCCACCCACGCATCCATCTCTCCATCCCTCCTCTCGTCCACCCATCCACGCATCCACCCATGCTCCTGTGTTCTGTTTCCTGGATGCAAGACCCTGTCCTAGGCACTGAGGCTGCCGTTTCCTGGATGCAAGACCCTGTCCTAGGCACTGAGGCTGCTGTTTCCTGGATGCAAGACCCTGTCTTAGGCACTGAGGCTGCAGAAGCAGCTGGGTTTGAGGAGTCACCAGCAGGCTCATAGAGATCAACTATGCACGGTGAAATGGGGTCAGGAATATCGGGTGCCTCTTGCCACACAGGACTTAGAACAAAGATCACATCTGAAGGTCTCTCCCTTCTGGAAAAATCAGGAAGTTCCCCGAACGAGGGAGTATTCCATTGCAATGATGTGGATTGGTTCCTCTCCTGTTCTCAGTCAAAAATTAGCTCAAATTTTACCACGTTTATTTCTTGAGCACTAGAGAGAGAGATGAGCCGATTATGTTCTCTGCTCCTAAGACGTTCCTGGTCTAGAGCAGGGGAGAGAGATAGAGAAAAAATAAATTATATGGGCGGTAGAGGATCGCGAGGCATGGCGTCAGCCAAGTGGAGAGTGTGAGCAACCTTGGGTGCCTGGAGATGGGTGTGAGGAGAGCAGGGAATTCACCGGTTAGGCCTTGGCCCACGTGGCACATGCACTTTGCAAGTCAGCAACAGCTCACCGAGGGGTTGGGAAGAAGACTGATTTTCAAATCTGGCAGGCTTTTGTTTCAAGTCAAGCTCTGTTCTGTACTAACGGTGAGACCCAGGATACTCTGTTACCTCCTCTGATATACAGTTACAACTGATTCACTTGGTTGTCTGGCAGAAACTAACACAACAATGTAAAGCAATTATCCTCCAAGAAAAAATAAGGTAAAAGAGGACGGTGACTTTGCCTTGAGAGGGGCGGACTATGGGCTGAATGGCCCCACGTGGGGAAAGCGCCTGGGAAGCACACAGTAGGCTGTCAGCAGGGCTGGTGGGCGGCCAAGCTCCTGGGGCAGGGATTGGGTCTCTGTGCTGCTCTGGAGACCATCTACGCCACTCTCTCCCCACTCTGTCTGCCTCCACTGGGACTAGCAGTCCCCTCCTGAGGGAGTCACAGGGAGCCCCGCTCATTTGCTGTGTGACTCACTCATTTGCCCACCAAATACCCAGGCCCAGCGCAGACAGCCCTTCCTGACCAGCACAACACCCGCTTTGCGTCCCCTCTTCAAGTGCACGCGGCATTGCAATTTCCTGCGAGTCCCCTCCCTTCCTGAAACACGCTTCCTTTCCCCCTCCTCCCCTGCAAGCTGAAATGAAATTATATATATTTCTTGCCATCGTCTGCTATCAACTGTGTCTCCCAGAGAACCATGGGTAATCTCAGATGCAAATATCCTATGCAAATCCAGCTGCTGGTTAAAATTAGGAGGAAGCCCAAGGCAGATGCAGTTATGGGCTGTAACTGGAATCTCCAGAGCCGTGATTCAGACGTGCAAGCAAAGCTGGCAGCTTTCAAGATGGAGCTCCACATCCTGAGCTTCTGTGTGTGCGTGTCTGTGTGTGTGTGTGTGTGTGTGTGTGTGTGTGTGTNTGACTGGTCTGCTTTTTCTCTCACTTTATAGACAAAAACCCAACTCAGATGAGAAGTGTTTATTTGAATTAATAATATGTAGTTTACTTAATTTAAATAAGAATAATAATGATGACTATACCCTTTATTTCAGAGAGTTTGTCAAAAATGCTTGGGCTGATATTGAACGCTTCAAAGAACAAAAGAACCATGATTTAAAGGAGGCCCTCATAAGCTACGCAGTCATGCAGATCAGTATGTGCAAAAAGGTAGGTTTTGGTTTCAGTGAAGGTACGATTATATTCAGAAGTGCTGGCAAATTTCTTTAAAATCAGTTTCTTATTTGTAACAAAGTATATATCATTTTCATTTTTAAAGTCCACTCTTTTCCAGAATGTTTCCCAGTTTCTCTACTTAATTTTGAAAGAAGTGTCAAAATCAAAATCTTAATTACCAAGTCTCCACTCATCTGAAGTTCCAAATTTGTATGCCCTATTTATTCCTTGTATTTGAAAATATGTACTAAAAGCATTATATAGTTATGTGATAATCTTGAACAGGGCAGTAAAATACCATTCCTAACAGCGATACATAGTTTCATTGGAAAATGGTTTAAAGGTTAGGGCCTGGATAAAGTAGTATCTAATGGAGTATTCATTGTTAGAAAAGGCAAGATGGATTTCACATGCACTGTCCTAATAAGATGTCCTAATAGGACGGCAGGTGAGAAAACAAGCTACACACTGGTGCATACAATGCAATCCTGTTTTTGTGGGAAAGAGGAACGTGTAAAATGATTGTATATATACAAATGAGTTTGAAAAGATACACATGAAAGTGTGTATTAATAAACATGTCACTGATACCTATCGTATAAGGTATGAACACTGAAGCTTATTTTAGTTAAAATAAGTGTTTTGGCAATGATGGAAATTTTTCTAAAATGATGTCATAAGAACAAAATGTATAATATTCCTTAATCTCATTTTCATAACCCCAGAGCTGCCTATGTGATTACCAGTCAGTACTGGTGCTTTACATTTCTCTAGTACTTCTCAATTTATTGAGCGATTCAGCATGCTTTGTCTCAGTAAATCATTTAGTAAGGCAGTCTGGGACATTTTAAAGGATTGTGTGGTTTTCTTTTTTCTTTTTGTGTTCCATCAGGGAGGAAAGAAAGCTAAAAAGATTGATTTTTTTCCCTGTTATTCAAAGCCTCAGTAAATTTTGATAAACTTTAATGTATAAGTATGAAAATATTCTTCATAAATTAGCAGTTATTGGAGAATATATGTATATTAACAAGATAGATATATATATAAATTTTTTTTACAAACATGCATTTTTGTTTAAGCCTATTAGGTATATAATAGCATGTTAGTTTTTGCCAAATAGGCTGCTGTAACCATTGAGAGGGAGTTTATAACTTTTTATCAAAATATTGGTAATTAGGTTAATAAATTAATAGTTCATTAAATTATATTTGTTAGACTAATCAAGTTTTTTGTTTCAGATATTGCAAAATTTGTTTGTTTTATAAGTAGAAATGATATGAATATATGAATAAATGAGTCTTTCAAAAAGAGGTAGGAATTCTGTCTCTTTTTTGAAGATAGGCTCATACAATGATTCTATGACTTTTTTCAGAAGTATTTCACTTTGACTTATATTAGCCATTGCAAGAAAAAGTATTCTGTTTGTTGGACTTACTGATTATTCCAAAAGGTGAAACCTAACATATCATTTAGCCAAGTACTTGGGCTTTCAAAATCCTTCCAAAATTACATTTTAAGGTTTGGGGGGCTTTTGTTTGTTTGTTTGTTTGTTTTAAAAGGGAATTCAAGTTTGGACTAATGCTAAGGAATGCTTTAGCAAGATGTAATCCTGTGAAATGAATTTCTCTTCAATCAAAGTACCCCAAAACAGAAGCACAAGTAAATAAAAAAGATTTGTTACCCTGCATACACAAAAATACATAGTAAGTTGATTAAGTTCGACTTTCTTTAATTTGATTATGTTAATAGTTATATTAATATAGCACAAAAGGATGTATTTTAATGAAGATTAAATATTATAATTTGAGGTTTGGAGGACTGTGCTGATTGTAAAATGTTAATTAGATAAAATACCAACAGATTGTTGCTTCTGAACCAGTGTGTGAATATCAAGTAGGTCATTTCTAGAAGCTCATTTCAGTGCCCACTGTTTATTATCTGCTTACGTAGGGAGTCTTTCCCTAAGACTGAATTCTTATCTTTATTTGGTAAGGCCCACTAATCTATCACAGAGGGTTAATTTTTCTTGCCTTACAGTTGAGCTATTTGGTTTGACAAAGCTCAGCTGAAATTCAGTGTGAAATCTAAGAATTTCTCCTACGTTCATTAATGCCCCGAACATTACCTACACTAGACAATGCCTTCAGTGTGTATTTTACCAGAATTTTGATCTGGTCAAAAATTTTATACTACCAACAAAGAAGACTCAACTTCTCAGTGGAATACATTGTTATAATCTAGGAATTGGTATACAGAAAGTTTTGAGTATGTTACATATACAAGCATTAAATTCTTAAATAATTCTTAACCTCAGTGATGAGCCTAAATTTACTCTGCTTGGCTCTCTACACATGGCATTTCAGGGTACAAAATGTAGCATTTCAATGTATAAGATACATATGTATTAGTATCTTCATTATTATCATCCTTTTTTATTGCTTGGCTGTAATTTTTATAAAGATAAATTATATTGCTTTTGTGTATGTGTTTTTGTGGTATATGTCCAGAAGCCAAGCACCCTTGGAATTTGCTAGCTTTGCAGAACTCTACATGTGTACTCATTATTACTAACTATGTAAAAAAAATTTTTCAGTACTGTTCAACATTTGACTTTTTTACATGTTTGAAATGTTGCTGGATTTTTGTGCTGTTTGAGCTTCTCCCCCTTGGCAGCTGTTCTCTACCTTCGCGCGTCTGTTTCTGCTTCACAGACACGTTTGTGTCGCATTTCAGGTTCCACATGCAGCGCTCTCGTGTGGCGTTCGTCTCTGCCTGGCCTGGTGTGCTCATCTCGGATTGCGTCCGTGTTGCTGCCAGTGGCCCTGCTTCGCGCTTTTTTACGCCCGCGTAGTCTTCCGCTGTGTACGTGCGCCTCATCCTTATCCACATGTCGGTGGCACCGAGGGTGTGCGCCCATCCATTTTGACTAGTGCTGCTATGAATATATGGGTACAGGCACCGTTTTGAATCATAGTTTTGTCGAGAAATACGTGTAGGAGTGGGATTGCTGGAGCGCGTGGTGACTCTCCTGTTCGTTTCCTGAGGGGCCTCCACACTGTGCTCCGTAGCAGCCACCTCAACTGAGATCCCCACCAGCAATGTAGGAGGGTTCCCTTTTCTTCACACCCTCTCTAGCTCTTGTTATTTGTAGCTTTTTAGATGAATATTGTCATTTTAATTGGAGGAAGGAAAGTGGATTTTTTTTTTAAGTATTTTCTAGGGCCTAGGAATAGAAAGCTTTGCAGCAAGCTGATGCTGGGACCTATTTCCCACCTACCTACACGTGAGGCATTTGAAAGTTCAGAGAGCTCGAGGTGTGCAAAATCAGGAAGCCATTCACTCCTCAAAGAGCAAACATCTCCTGGGGTCTTCTCGGAACTGGCATCCATGCCGAGCATTCAGGACAAAGAGGTCAGCACTGTAGTTATGCCCCCCTTCCCACAAACGAACAAGGAGAGAGAACCAGCAAAGAAATGATTCTTTCAATGCCCCGTGATTAGCGCTACCAGGACTCTGTGTGTGGGGGCAGGTGGTGGAGTCAGAAAGAACTGCCCTAAGGAAGGGCCATTTAGACTGGAACCCAAGAGATAACAGAAATTACCCAGGCAATGGGGCAGCAAGCTCCCAGGCTTCTCAGAGCCCCAGCTTCCCATCTGTGGGCGAAATGGCACACACAGGCCCGGCGCAGAGCACACGTTTAGTAACAGAGGTGAACTCCATGCCTTGCACTGTGTGGAGTGCTGATAGGAATATCAGAACTCAGGAGCCCTGCCCTGGGTGGGGCATAGACACACAGGTGGGGTTTCTGTTACAGGAGGCTGGGAGCAAGGTAAAGACCTTATGGGCTGATGGGGCAGGAGGGATTGGAGATGGATGGGAAGATGCGGGTGGTTAACGCGGAAACAAGATGGGGTCAGAGGGACCAGGGGCAACCAGAGAAGCAAGAAAGGGTTTGCGCGTGTGCGTGCCTGCTCTGTCACTGAGATGTGCCCGATTCTTGGTGACGCCCTGGACTGTAGCCAGTCTCCTCTGTCCACGGGATTTCCCGGGCAAAATACTGGAGCGGGTTGCCATTTCCTGGACCAGGGGGCCCTCCTGACCCAGGGATCAAGCCTGCGTCTCCTGCACTGGAAGGGGGATTCTTTACCCCTGAACCACCTGGGAAGCCCAAGGGTGGATTTGAGGGAGACCAGATCTGGAGCCATAGAGGCCACGTCGGGCAGCTCCATGGATTCGGCAAGTAGAACAGGCATCTCTTTCCCAGGAGGACCCTCCACAGAAGCTTGGGAGCTAGGTGCTAAATGCCCAGTTTGGAGGGTGAGGAGCTGAGGCTGCAGAGGACAGCTCCCGGATCAGTGATGGTCATGCTTAGGTGGGTCTGCTATGGGCTGGAACTTCCGCCATCAGCCTGGGCCTCTTTTGCTATACCTACAGGGCTTCACGGCCCCAGTCCCCTGGCTGAGTGTCTGCACATGGGGTGCTGCCCCTAATCCAGCAGCTCTCTAGGAAGGGGCTGATGGAGCCAACGTCTGATACACCACCACCGTCCCCCACCGGCACATATGTACCTGCACTTCTCAAGTCCCTGTGAACACAGAACCTCAGCACCTCAGCCTCTGGATCCTTCTCCTGGACACAAACATGCCCTCTGAAGCCTTGTGTGTGTGCGCTCAGTCATGTCCGACTCTCTGTGACCGCATGACTGCAGCCCTCCAGGCTCCTCTGTCCATGGGATTCTCCAGGGAAGAATACTGCGGTAGGTTGCCATTTCCTGCTCCAAGGGGTCTTTCAACCCAAGGATCGAACCCACACCTCTTGCATCTCCTGCATTGGCAGGCAGGTTCTTTAACCATTGCACCACCTCGGAAGCCTTGGGGTGCACAAAACTTTATTTTCCCCCTTCCTGTCTTGAGAAATTTGGAAATCTCAGCAGTGGCCACAGGACTAGAATAGGTCAGTTTTCATTCCAGTCACAAAGAAAACAATGCCAAGGAATGTTCAAACTACCGCACAATTGCACTCATCTCACACACTAGCAAAGTAATGTTCAAAATTCTCCAAGCCAGGCTTCAAAAGTATGTGAACCATGAACTTGCAGATATTCAAACTGGATTTAGAAAAGGCAGAGGAACCAGAGATCAAATTGCCAACTTCCCCTGGATCATGGAAAAAGCAAGAGAGTTCCAGAAAAACATCTACTTCTGCTTTATTGACTATGCCAAAGCCTTTGACTGTGTGGATCACAACAAACTGTGGAAAATTCTTCAAGAGATGGGAATACCAGACCACCTGACCTGCCTCTTGAGAAACCTATATGCAGGTCAGGAAGCAACAGTTAAAGAACAACAGACTGGTTCCAAATAGGAAATGGAGTATGTCAAGGCTATATATTGTCACAGTGCTTAATTAACTTCTATGCAGAGTACATCATGAGAAATGCTGGACTGGAAGAAGCACAAGCTAGAATCAAGATTGCCAGGAGAAATATCAACAACCCCAGATGTGCAAATGACACCATCCTTATGGCAGAAAGTGAAGAGGAACTAAAAAGCCTCTTGATGAAAGTGAAAGAGAAGAATGAAAAATTTGGCTTAAATCTCAACATTCAGAAAACTAAGATCACGGCATCCGGTCCCATCACTTCATGGAAAATAGATGGGAAAACAGTGGAAACAGTGTCAGACTTTTTTTTGGGGGGGAGGGGGCTCCACAATCATTGCAGATGGTGACTGCAGCCATGAAATTAAAAGACCTTTACTCCTTGGAAGAAAAGCTATGACCAACCTAGACAGCTTATTAAAAAGCAGAGACATTACTTTGCGAACAAAGGACCGTCTAGTCAAGGCTATGGTTTTTCCAGTGGTCATGTATGGATGTGAGAATTGGACTATGAAGAAGGCTGAGCGCCAAAGAATTGATGCTTTTGAACTGTGGTGTTGGAGAAGACTCTTGAGAGTCC
>SJYV01005445.1:1056029-1094036 GCA_006410875.1 Neotragus pygmaeus | reverse complement strand
TGGTCATGTATGGATGTGAGAATTGGACTATGAAGAAGGCTGAGCGCCAAAGAATTGATGCTTTTGAACTGTGGTGTTGGAGAAGACTCTTGAGAGTCCTTTGGACTGCAAGGAGATCCAACCAATCCATTTTCAAGGAAATCAGTCCTGAATATTAATTGGAAGGACTGATGCTGAAGCTGAAACCCCAATACTTTGGCCACCTGATGTGAAGAACTGACTGATTGGAAAAGACCCTGACGCTGGGAAAGATTGAAGGTAGGAGGAAAAGGGAATGACAGAGGATGAGATGGTTCGATGGCATCACCGACTCGATGGACATGAGTTGAGCAAGCTCCGTGAGTTGGTGATGGACAGGGAGGCCTGGTGTGCTGCAGTCCATGGTGTTGCAAAGAGTCAGACACGACTGAACGACTGAAATGCCTGCCTGTCTGGAGAAAGAAGCCCCAGTTACCTAGCCTCTGAGAGGTCAAGTCCTCTCTCAGAGGGCCCTGTGGGGACCACCTCCCTCCAGACCCTGGGCATGTCTCCCCCGCACCGCCCCTCCCTGTTGGGACTCAGCCCCCCTCCAAGGGGCCCAGGCTCCCCACCGGCCCTCCTCCTGCCCCGGGCTCCAGGGAGCGGTGCTGCAGCCCCTCTTCCCAGCTCGTCTGGGTCTGCACTCCAACTGCATACTTTTCAGTCTGGAAGCCAGAGGCCATTAGGCTTCAAAGACGATATAAAATGTGTTTAGTGATTGTGTGTTTCTTTTTAATATTGGCTAACTGTATTTTCAGGGAAAGAGGACCAGAGCTACAGAGAGAAATAAAGGAAAACCCACCCAGGAAAATAAAGACACAAGACTGTAGCTACAAGGGAGGGAGTGGGGAGGCTCGCTTTTGAGAGCGGCTGTGGGCTGCTTTCGAAGCAAATCTGGGTGCCTCTGGGGCCCGGGGTGCGTGGCTGCTAGGGACTGCAGTCTATTCCCAGGATGAAAGGGAGACAAATAACGGCAGTTTGAAATTTGTGCTCTCGGAGCCACAATCCACCCCCAGCCTCTTCAGAGACCCGGGGTGAAGATCCCCGCTCTGGAATCACACGGCTCAGCCCAGTGACCATGGTGACCAACGGCTCTGGTGACATCAGATTTGTGGGCTTTGATCCCCTCTTCTGTAAAATGAGGCCACAGCCACAGTGCCAGCCTTCGTGCTGTTCCGAAAATGCAGCGGCTGGAAAGAATCTGGTGAGTGACAGGCTGCTTTTGGAGGATGGAAGCGGAGCCTGGTTTTTCTGGCATGGCTGAGACTAGCCGGGGCAGAGTGGGCCGCCCAGCAGAGGTGGCAGGCCCTCAGGTGTCTCCAGGGTGCGTCGCCGGCAAGGGCATTGGGGGCAGGGTCTCGTATCTTTGCATCAGCTGAGCCTCAGACAGCTGCTGAGCGCCTGCTCAGCATGGCTTCAGCTTCATGCCATCTTGATGAAAGCCAGCCTTGGAAGGAGGCTGCCAAGGTGCCCCCTGTAAGCTGTGTGTTAGGAAAGGAACATGAACGTCTCCTGAGGGCAGACTGCCGGGAACACTTCCCACAGACCACCACGATGGCCCTCCACCACCCTGAGAAGCAGTCTTGGGATTCCATTTTTCCAGATGAGTTGACACTTAGAGGCTGGTCCCCAGGGGGGCTGGTCCCCAAGGGGGACCTTGCATCCGTCCCACCAAACTGCCGCCCTTGCCTCTGCCTCTTTCCTAAAGGCCTCCCTTTCTCTGCCTCTTCGAGTCCTACCTCTCCTTGATGTACACTCAGCCCTGTGGTTTCCAAACCCCCAAGGCAGCCTGGGGGTGTCTGGTAGGGAGAGAATGCTCTCCAAAGAGCCTGCATGCCATCCCTGGAGCCAGGGTGACATGCTCCACCCCTGCGCCAGGTCAGGAGTTACGGCCGCTGACTGGCCTCAGAGGCTTTATCTCCGATAAGGCTCATTACAAGCCCCTCCATGACTAGAGAAAAGCTAATTGCAGTTTTAGTGTCTGGAAAGGTAGAGAAAAGGGTTCTGTGGGCTTCCATCTGTGTGGGCATGCGGCTTGAATCTGAGCAGGGTACTACTGCATGCATGAAACAGCAGGACTCCGTGACCGGTGATTGGTGACTTTATCTGAGAGAATCGACTAATGTGAATTACAAACCAAAACATACTCGGTCTCTGCCCCCCGGCTGCCTGCAGGCGTTTAAGCGGCCAGGCCAGGTCTGAGCAGGGGAGGGCTTACCTAGCAGTGGTCAGGCATCCACCCTAGGCGGGGGGCGGCGGGCAGGGTCAGATGCTGGGGGTTTGTTTTTCCTGATCTCATAGGTGATGAAAACCCTCTGAAAGCCTCTGAGTACTGAAATGACATTATTTTTTAAAAAGGTTAGAATTTAGACTTGTTGTCTGGAATGGTCAGGTAGGGTCATCAGATTTAACAAATAAAAATTATAAGATGAATAATTTTTTAGCATCTAAATATCCCATGTAATATTTCACCATGCAACATTTGAGACATACTAGATAATTATTTATTTTTCAAGTCTGAAATCCAGTTTGAAGTGTATATCTTGTTGTTTACCTGGCAACCCTAATTGGAAAGGAAGAGAAAGAAAAAAGGAGGGGAGATTAAAAATTCATATCTATTTGTTCTAGTATTTTATTCAGTATTTTTTCTAGCAATTTTATTTGCTGGGAACTTATATTAAATGTGGTATTGTCCCTTGAGTTACTGTTATAACTACATAGAAACACATTCACATCCTCTCACACACACGAATCATGGATTCTTAAATGTATTCATTCATCAACTATGCAGTCAGTTTCTGTTATATAACAAAGGCTTTTCCAGGCATCCCCGATGGCTCAGCAGGTGAAGAATCTGCCTGCAATGCAGGAGACACAGGAGATGCAGGTTCAATCCCTGGGTCAGGAAGAGCCCCTGGAGGAGGAAAATGGTAACCCACTCCAGTATTTTTGCCTGAAAAATCCCATGAACAGAGGGGCCTGGCAGGCTATAGTCCAAAGGGTTGCAAAGATCATGACTGAGCTACTAAGTACGCATGCAGAATCTAGAAGTGACTTCAGGAAAGCATCTAGAAATACATTGTCTCTATCTCTAGATCTCCAGTCAACTACCACATCTCTGTCTTTATAAGAGACACGTTCATTTATTCAGTTGACTTCCACATCTCTGCTTTTGTAAAATACACATTTATTTATTGGGCATGTGTGTTTATATTGAGTATGTAGACAAGCATAGTATGTGTTTATATTGAGTATGTAGACATGTATGCATCGTGTAGCATTTTGGGGTTGGATGAGATGACACATTCTGACAAATAACAGTAAATAAAAGTGAGGTGTCCAGTTCCCAGTGATTGGGCACTGGTATTCTACACCAGCCATTGCCACTCTGAAATCCCCAGCAGATCTTCGGATTGTTGGATTTTTTCCCATTACGTTCATTGCCCTTGCACCGCCTACCTCAGACCTCTCTCTCGCAGTTGCAGCTTCTTGTCTTAGACGTCTTTTATTAGTATCACAATCTTTTGAAATGAGTGTGATGTCGCGTCAGGTTGACGCTGTTCTTCCGCACGTGCCCTGTGAGAAGTGTGCATGTTTATTTGGTCTGCAAGCGAGCAAGTGCTAAAGCAGCAAGATCAGTACATGCAGAAGGGTTTTAGGAAGCGTGGAAAACTGTTGTATTGGCCATGGTGGTGACATCATCTTCTAAGAGGTCCTATCTGGTCAATGTTAAGTGACTTTAAAAAATAATAACCTGCTTTTCTGAGTAGCTTAAATATGGACTTGGAAATGGTTTAGGATGCAATTAGCTTATGCTATCTGGACAATGTAATCTTGACCTAAAAAAATAATAAGAATAAAACTACTGTGGAGATGCAGCTGTGGAGAGCAGACATGTGGACACAGAAGGGGAAGGAGAGGGTGGGACGAGCAGAGAGAAGAGCTTAGAAACATACACATCACCGTCTGCAGGACAGACAGCCAGCGGGGTGTGCTGGGCGACACAGGGAGTGCAAACCCGGCGCACTGGGACAGCCTAGAGGGGTGGAGGGGGGTTCGAGAGGGAGGCGACCTGTGTCTATCTATGGCCGATTCATGTTGATAAATAGCAGAAATCAACACTATATTGTAAAGTGATTGTCCTCCAAATAAAAATAAGTAAATTTTTTAAAAGCATAAAAACAAACCATTGCACCCACGCTTCCCAGTCTCGCAGTTCGCCACAGGCATGCACACACACACACACACACACATATATATATATGTACAGCTTTGCTTAACTTTCAGAGACACAAAGGATCGGACTGACTCAAGGGGATTGTGTGGCTTGTTCAAGGTCGCACGGCTAAGAGACGGGAAAGCCTACATGTGAACCAGCCCTGGATCTGTACAGAGGCTTGGTGGCTGACCAACAGACCCGGACAATCTGACTCCCGAGGCCACTGCCTGTCTGCTGTGCTACTTAATCCTAGGTGGCTATCCGTCTTTCTTTCTGAAGTCCTCCTTGGACCACCCCATCGCCATGCTTATCAAGGTCAGATGTGACTTGTACAAGCGTCTGGAAGACAGACTGGCTTTGCCCGTTGCTTGAAGCTCAGTGGGCACCAGTGGATTTCTGATTTCTGGTAGGATTTATGGTAGGACTGAGATGAGCAGCTGTGAACAGAGGCTGGATCTGCAATGTGAAGCCCGAGCAAGATTAGTAAATCCAGGGGAGTGGATCATCCAGGCGAGGGCTTCCAGCCTCCGGGTTCTTGGGAGAGACAGAGGGGGATGATCCATGCAGACAGTAGACTGGAGGACGTCCCTGAACAGCCAATTAAACCACTTTTAATGGTTTCGGAGAATATATGTTCAAGTTCCAAACCAATCTCAAGACTTAGTGAAGCAGAGATAACTGGGGCTTTGGCCGTGCGAGATAAACTAGAATTCCAAAATGCAGGCAATCCTGTTTTATATTAAGGCAAGTGAAAATCAACATGAATCCTGGTCCCCTCTCTCCTTGCAGTTTGATGCGTGGTTACCCACAAGAAAATGCTGCAGCATCTAAACGCCATCCTGGCACGGAAGAGATACGGACTGAAGTAATGAGTGAATGAGTGCTTTGCCCTAGGGCGCTGATCATTGCAGTCAGAAGGGTGGAGGATAAGCTGATTAGAGGATACAATAAGGAAAGTGGATATTTGGGATTAAAGAGGAAAATGTGAACAGTACACTGATGTACTCATTGGCTTGTAAAATGCAATATCAAGCAATTAATTTCATAAATGCTTATTTAACTTGTGTAAACTGGGCTGTGTCACAAAAGAAAGTGTTTTTTTGTTTTTGTTTTATATCAGGCCCCCCGATGGGCTGCTACCCAGTCTGTGGGGCGTTTGTCTTTGAGTTGAACACTGGCCCCAAGTCCAAACATTTCTCCTCCAAGTGCTAGGTGACGGGCACAGAAAGGTGTCCCTCTTGCTCTAGAAACAGCCCGGGGTGGGATCTCTCCGTGAGCCGGGTCTTTTCTTCTAGAAGGAGTTTGTGCTGACGGCACCAGCCTTGCTGCCTTTAGCCTCTGCAGCTGCTTCCTGACCCCACCTCCACCTCCTTCTTTTCCCAGGATGCCCCTGTTCCCTCTGTTCACTCTGTGTGCTTTGGGGTTCAGCCCAGGTACTGGAGTCAGGCTGCCTGTGTGCAGATTCTGACTGTACCTCTTCCTCGCTGTGTGGCCTGAGACAGGCTATTTAACCTTCCTGAACACCTGCTTTCTCATCTGTAAAATGGGCACATTAATACCAACCACCTGCTGGAGCCACTGGAAGGATTAGATGAGATGAGGATGAAAAGCAATGCTCGCCTCCTTGGCTAGACACGAGAGCTTTAAAAAATGCCCATGTCCAATTAATCCAACAAAAGTGGGCTCTGTGGGGAAAGGGACTCAGCATTCAGTCTGAGGTTGCATCCATGTGAAACTCTTAGCAGAGTGTCAAGATCCTAGTAAGGACCCAATGAGCCCAAGCTTCTGTCATCACAGAGTGCCTGTTTGTCGGTACCCCCAGCTATGCTCCAGGCCCTTTGCTAGACCCATGGTCTGGGAGACTCGCTGGTGAAGCAGATGCAGGCCTGCCCTCCTAGAAAGACAGCCCCGTCAGATGGCATCTCCTATGAGCCGGCTCGGCCGTGTACAACCACAGATGCTCCCTCTCCCTCTCCCTCTCCAGGGACTGTCGCCCAGATCGCATTTGGTCACACTCCACTGAACAACTCAGTGTCCCCAGAGGTGGTACATCTCCGCCCAGAGCTGATACCCCAGCAGTCCCTGGAGTGTATTGGAATTTCATTAAGAAGTTTGGGATTCCCAGACCCATGGCCACCTTGGTTGTGAATGAATGTGACCGTATCTCAGAAGGTTCCAGCATGAAAGAACCTGGCCGATTAGTAACTGCGGCAAACACGAATAGTCTGGGGCTATATCAAGCTTCGTAGCCTGAGCTCAGCATCACCTGGACCTAGTGATAGATCTGGGGTGAGGGTGGGGCTCTGGGGCCTGAACTCTACACTAGCACCCTGCCTCCTGCTTGGGTGACCACCACTAAACTGCCCGATATTGACAAGTCCCGCGTTCTTACGGTAAGGGCCTTTGCACAACTCTCAGTTACTATGAAGGACTTCTCTGAGAGTTCAGTTGGTAACGAAGCCGCCTGCAATGCAGGAGACCCCAGTTTGATTCCTGGGGCGGGAAGATCTGCTGGAGAAGGGATAGGCTACCCACTCCAGTATTCCTGGGCTTCCTCTGTGGCTCAGCTGGTAAAGAATCCGCCTGCAATGCGGGAGACCTGGGTTCAATCCCTGGGTTGGTAAGAACCCCTGGAGGAGGGAACGGCTACCTACTCCAGTATTCTGGCCTGGAGAATCCCATGGACTGTACAGTCCATGGGGTCGCAAAGAGTCGGCCACGACCGACAGTGTCACAGTGACTGTGAGGATTAAATGATGCCTGAAGCACAGTGCTCGGCATGTGAACGGGGACACCCCATCCCGCCGACGACAGGCCTCACTTCCTCTCCCCTCTGTGTGTGAGCCCAGCTGCAATTTCAAATCGCCTTGATGGCTGGTTTAACACCCAGAGCTGCTGGTCGGAGGCGCCTTCGACATGTTCGCTAAGGAGGGTTCACTAGGCCTCTCTTCAGCAGCGTTGTGAAAGTGGCTGGTTTGAGCCTTCCAGAGACCCTGCTGCCTTTCTTATAGTCCACTCCCTAATTCAGAGTCAGCACAAATCCACACTGACTTTATTCAAGTTGGGCTGCCTTCCTGGAGGCCTGTGCTCCCTCTTAGGAGCAGTCTGGGGCCTTCATTGGGGACACAGACTCTGGAGTCAGACAGACCTCAGTTTTTCCAATACCAGCCGTGAATCCTTGGGCAAACCTCTGCGCCTCTCTGGGCTTCCTTTTCCACATCCTCAAGATGTTCCGAATCCCCTGGAGAGATTTGGAGAGATAAGGTTATGCCCTTATCCAGGCTTCCCTGGTGGCTCAGACAGTTAAGAATCCGCCTGCAACGCAGGAGACCCAGGTTTGCTCCCTGGGTCAGGAAGATCCCTGGAGAAGGGAGTGGCAACCCACTCTAGTGTTCTTGCCTGGAGAAGCCCACGGACAGAGGAGCCTGGTGGGCTACAGTCCACGGAGTCGCAGAGCGTCGGACACTCCGCAGCCACTGACACCTTCGCTTTCCACGCTGCTCTCCAGCCACGGGGATCTTCTTTCTCTTCCTCACACACGTCAAACTGCCTCCCACCTCACGGCCTTTGTACTTGCCATTTCCACTGTCTGGGGTTCTTTCCTGCACTCCTTCTCATATTTTACATTTCAGCTTAAAGGTCACCTCCTCAAGTAGACCTTCCCTGACATGACCACCTAAGCAATGGCATTCCAGCCTTTCATCCTCTTCCCACCCTTTACCACAATCTGATCTGGTTTGTTTGTTGATTTTTTCAAATCAGTTTATTGTCTGTAAGCCAGTGGAGGTTCCTTGAAGGCAGAACCTTTTTGAGTTTCATCGTTCACTCCACAGTACCTGCCCCATAATCCATGCGTGCTGAGTCACTTCAGTCAACTCTTTGCAACCGTATGGACTGTAGCCCCCCAGGCTCCTCCATCCATGGGATTCTCCAGGCAAGAGCACTGGAGTGGGCTGCCATGATCTCCTCCAGCAGATCTTCCTGACCCAAGGATTGAACCTGCATCTCTTATGTCTCTGCATTGGCAGGTGGGTTCTTTACCTCTAGTGCCAGCTGGGACGCTCAGCAAATATTTCTCAAAACATGCCTGATGATGATGACAATAATAATAATATTTATTGAGCTCTAAGAAGGCAATGGCACCCCACTCCAGTACTCTTGCCTGGAAAATCCCATGGACAGAGGAGCCTGGTGGGTGCAGTCCACAGGATCACTAAGAGTCAGACACAACTGAGCGACTTCACTCTCACTTTCCACTTTCATGCATTGGAGAAGGAAGTGTCAACCCACTCCAGTGTTCTTGCCTGGAGAATTCCAGGGATGGGGGAGCCTGGTGGGCTGCCATCAATGGGGTCGCACAGAGTCGGACACGACTGAAGCAAGTTAGCAGCAGTGGCAGCAGCAAGAACATACTTTACTGACTGTGCCAAAGCCTTTGACTGTGTGGATCACAATAAACTGTGGAAAACTCTGGAAGAGATGGGAATACCAGACCACCTGACCTGCCTCTTGAGAAACCTATATGCAGGTCAGGAAGCATCAGCTAGAACGGGACATGGAACAACAGACTGGTTCCAAATAGGAAAAGGAGTACATCAAAGCTGTATATTGTCACCCTGCTTATTTAACTTATATGCAGAGTACATCATGAGAAACACTGGGCTGGAAGAAGCACAAACTGGAATCAAGATTGCCGGGAGAAATATCAATAACCTCAGATATGCAGATGACACCACCCTTATGGCAGAAAGTGAGCTAAGCTAAGTCACTTCAGTCATGTCTGACTCTGTGCGACCCCATAGACGGCAGCCCACCAGGGTCCGCCGTCCCTGGGATTCTCCAGGCAAGAACACTGGAGTGGGTTGCCATTTAGGAACTAATGATGAAAGTGAAAGAGGAGAGTGAAAAAGTTGGCTTAAAGCTCAACATTCAGAAAACTAAGATCATGGCATCCGGTCCCATCACTTCATGGGAAACAGATGGGGAAACAGTGGAAACAATGAGTTTATTTTTCTGGGCTCCAAAATCACAGCAGATGGTGACTGCAGCCATGAAATTAGAAGATGCTTACTCCTTGGAAGGAAAGTTATGACCAACCTAGACAGCATATTAGGAAAAGGCAATAGCACCCCACTCCAGTACTCTTGCCTGGAAAATCCCATGGACAGAGGAGCCTGGTAGGCTGCAGTCCATGGGGTTGCTGAGAGTTGGACACAACTCAGTGATTTCACTTTCACTTTCCACTTTCATGCATTGGAGAAGGGAATGGCAACCCACTCCAGTTTTCTTGTCTGGAGAATCCCAGGGGCGGCGGAGCCTGGTGGGCTGCTGTCTATGGGGTCGCACAGAGTCGGACACAACTGAAGCGACTTAGCAGCAGCAGCAGTAGACAGCATATTAAAAAGCAGAGACATTACTTTGTCAACAAAGGTCCATGTAGTCAAGGCTCTAGTTTTTCCTGTGGTTGTGTATGGATGTGAGAGTTGGACCATAAAGAAGTCTGAGTGCAGAACAATTGATGGTTTTGAATTGTAGTGTTGGAGAAGACTCTGGAGAGTTCCTTGGACTGCAAGGAGATCCAACCAGTCTGTCCTAAAGGAGATCTGTCCTGGGTGTTCATTGGAAGGANTGCTGTGGTTCATGGGGTCGCAAAGAGTCAGACACGGCTGAGCGACTGAACTGCACTGAACTGAGGAACACGCCAGACACTGTTCTCAGCACTGTCACATGTATTCACTTATTTACTTCTCCCCATCACCCTGCAAGGAGATCCAACCAGTCCATTCTGAAGGAGATCAACCCTGGGATTTCTTTGGAAGGAATGATGCTGAAGCTGAAACTCTAGTACTTTGGCCACCTCATGCGAAGAGTTGACTCACTGGAAAAGACTCTGATGCTTGGGAGAGATTGGGGGCAGGAGAAGAAAGGGACAACCGAGGATGAGATGGTTGGATAGCATCACAGACTTGATGGACACGAGTCTTAGTGAACTCCGAGAGATGGTGATGAACAGGGAGGCCTGGCGTGCTGCAATTCATGGGGTCTCAAAAAGTCGGACACGACTGAGCGACTGAACTGAACTGATCACCCTGTTTCACAGAGGACACTGAAGCATCAGGAAGGTTTAGCAGCATGCCCAGGTCACAGAGTTGGGCACTGGAAACAGAGCCAGAATTTAAACACTAGCTGTCCAGCTCCAGAGCCTGGAGGCTGGATGAGTGGACGGATGGGTGAGTCAGTAGCTAAAGCAGTTAGCACAGCATGCAGCTCACAGGAAGCACTCAATATATGACGGTACTTGGGGCTTCCTCGGTGGCACTGGTGGTGACGTAATGCCTTCCAGGGCACAGGACAAGGGTTCATTTCCTGGGTCCAGAAGATGCCCTGGAGGAGGGCATGGCAGCCGACTGCATTATTCTTTCCTGGAGAATCCCATGGGCAGAGGACCCTGGCGGGCCACCGTCCATGGGGCTGCGAAGAGCTGGACACGACTGAAGCAACTGAGGATGCACGCTCCTGTGACAGTGATCATCAGCATTTCAACATCACAGCACTCTCTCCTCCTACACAAAAAGGATGCTGCCTGTCCCCACGGTCCTAGCACCCCACCACACGCTCCACTCCCATCGTTCCGTCTCCAGAGTCCAAGTTTCCGTAAACAAACTACCAAAAAAAAAAAGTGTATTCAAAGATGCTGCTCTCCACATTAGGGAACCAGAAAGCTGCATATTCACAGGGTGAATGAGGACCCAGAGCCAGAGTGAGGAACTCCACCCATGGCAAAGGTCATGAGGAAGGAGGCTTCGGCATATGCAAAGGTGGGATCGAGCCTCAGGAAACCGTCTGTTCCCGAGCATCTACCCCCAAAACTAGAGTCTACCTACTTTACTCTTTCATGCTCTCACCTACACCTCTGACTTTACGGGGGGCTGTTCCCCACTGGTTCTCTCAGAGAAGGAGTAAATGTGCAGCTCCAAGTCAATAAAAATTCCTGGGCGTGACAAGAGGGTCTCAGTCAAACCTCTCTGCTGACAGACTAGCTTGTGTGACAACCCCTCAACCATAAACAGCACAGAGAGTTTGGAGTATTTCTGAAGGTCTTAATTAGCATAGGGCTTTTCTCATTGTTGAGTCAATGGTTGCCACCAGGCCTCCATATCCTTAGGCACCTGGGAATATATTAATCAATGTATTTGGAATATAGAAAAGGAAATACAGTAGTTTTTGATGTTAGCAATACTAGACTTTTTGAGTTAATGAATTTTCTCTTTTGTTATAGATCACTGTACTTTGTTATAAATCACTGTGTCCTTATTATGCAAAAATGTAACTTTATCACTATCTTAAAGACTAAATAGATCTTAAGGAGAACATTGGTGAAGAGTTTTCATTTGTTGGGCTGATATTTGCTGCTAAATCTCGATATTCCCTGCCCTTATAATGAATATAACTAGCATATAGAAGAAGTAAATATTAACCTTTAATATTGATCATGTTAACCTTAGGTTAAATAAATTCCTTTCTTAGTTGTAACCCACTACACCCTCCCTTCAGAGGGTGGCACCTGGTTTAAGAAAAAACACCCTTGGAAAAAATAAGTTTTTTGGTTATCAGAAAGAAAGGATCATAAAATGTCAGCAGGCCTTATGGCCAGAAGATGATATAAAACCCCTAAGACCTTTTTTTTTTATACATTTATGTGAAGCACTTGATTTTGATAAAGGTCAGGACTGCTGACCCCCGTGTGACTTTAAAATTGCCATTTGTCTCTATGTGTAACAAAGGGTAAATAAGCAAACCTAAAAATAAAGAAATCGGATTGGTTTCTGGAAAGACTGATTCCCCCGTGTCATTTCTTTCTTGCTCCCCATTTTTCTGGCTGAATTCCCATCTGAAGCATGGCTGCCCACCACATATACTTACTTGCCCTGGCTTTTAAGTTCTACGCGAGAAGGAGCCCAAGGAGGGGCACCTTCCAATATTCAAGTGGCGCCGGTGGCCCAACGTAGATGGTGCAAACTCCTTGTTTTGGAGTTTTATTGGTATCCGACATAAACCAAGTTATTCAGCATCTTTTTCTCCACTAATATTTCCTACTACTCTATTTCTTTCTAATCTCCCTCTATATCTTTAATTAAGCAATTAATTCCTAGGACGCTGACTCCATCCCCACTTCGAATTACCCTGGACCCACTGGGGCTGGACCCCAGTATTTGAGTAAACTCTGGGAGTTGGTGATGGACAGGGAGGCCTGGTGTGCTGCAGTCCATGGGGTCACAAAGAGTCAGACATGACTGAGCGACTGAAATAACTAACTATCTCTATGTAAAATCACCATCACCAGAAATTACCAAAACTTTACAGAAAATTTTCTATTCTTCATCTACATTAAATCCCAGACCTTCCTCTTGCTTGGCAGTTCAACAGCTTGTAAGTTACATGTCCTCTTTAGGTCTCACTTATCTCAAGTATAAGTTGGGTAGAATACTCGAATTCCTTCACAAGATTGTTGTAAGGGGTCAAATGAGTGGTCCTCCTTTAAAAAATCGCTGTGTTGAACTCTGATCATCCTTGCCCTACCCTACATTTTTTCCCCCCAGGGGCGGCCAGGAGGAGACACCCCACGTCCAAGGTCAGTGGCGACTGGAAGAAGCCACCTTGCGCTCGAGGCCAGGGGCGGTGACACTGAGGAACCACCCCAAGCCCGAGGCCAGGGGCAGAGACCCTGAGGAGCCACCCCGAGCCCCCAGGCCAGGGGCAGCAGCTGGGAGGATCCACCCACGCCCGAGGCTGGCGGCTGGGAGGAGCAACCTGAGGAGTGGTGGCTGCGCAGGTGCAGGAGGGCCTAGAGGAGCTATCCCACATTGAAGATGAAGAATGGTGGCGGTAGGAAAATACCACTCGTCCAAGGTAAGGAGCAGCGGCTGTGCTTTGCTGGAGCAGCCATGAAGAGATCCCCCATGTCCAAAGTAAGAGAAACCCAAGTAAGACCATAGGTGTTGCGAGAGGGCATCAGAGGGCAGACACACTGAAACTATAATCACAGAAAACTAGTCAATCTAATCNAAGGAGATCAACCCTGGGATTTCTTTGGAAGGAATGATGCTAAAGCTGAAACTCCAGTACTCTGGCCACCTCATGCGAAGAGTTGACTCACTGGAAAAGACTCTGATGCTGGGAGAGATTGGGGGCAGGAGGAGAAGGGGACGACTGAGAATGAGATGGCTGGATGGCACACGGACTCGATGGACGCGAGTCTGAGTGAACTCGGAGAGATGGTGATGATCAGGGAGGCCTAGCGTGCTGCAATTCATGGGGTCACAAAGAGTCGGACACGACTGAGCTACCGAACTCAACTGAACCATAGCTCTTATGACTTTCTAAGAGACTATAAACTTTACTTATTTGGTTATATTTGGGCTTCCCTACTGGCTCAGATGGTAAAGACTCTGCCTGCAATGCAGGAGACCCAGGTTGGTTGGATCCCTGGGTTGGGAAGATCCCCTGGAGGAGGAAATGGCAATCTACTCCACTCCTTCCGCCTGGAAATTTGCATGGACAGAGGAGTCTAGCGGCTGCAGTCCATGGGGTGCAGAGCTTGGACATGACTGAGAGACTGAGCACCGAGGATTTCAAGTGTCCCTGTGGCCAGGGAAGGACGGGAGTGAGAAAGTGACTGGAGAGCCTCATCCTTGGGTGAGGATGACCTCGTGCTGACCTGGGACGGGAGCAGGAGGCGGAAGAAGGAGAGATCAGACATCAGGGAGAGGTGGAGACTGGACTTGGGGCTGGCTGCCAGCAGGGGCGGAGGAAAGTGAGAGGCAGCCACGCTGCCCCCCGGAGCCAGGCGCCTCGGTCCCGGCAGCAGGGTGACGAAAGGGCCGCCTGTCTCAGCAATCGCAGAGGTCACCTCCAGCCTGGCCTCCCCACTGCCTGCTCCCAGGTGGTGATTCACTGCAAATAAGAAAGAGGGGAAGGAGACAGCGATGATGAGGACCCCGTTGTGGGAAAGAATTCCAGATAAATGGGTCCTTTGATCATTGGACCGATTTCCGCAAAGGCTTGTTAGCTCCGAGAAGATCAAATGGGGAAGATAATGAGCAATTTTCAGGTAGTAGGTGCAGCCTCCGAGGTGACAACCCAATTTAGTCAGATTCTTAATCAAGTCGGAATCCCTGACTTGACGCTATTTGCGGAGTCTATTACTCCATTATGCTGAGTGCTTTGCTGTCTACCGTCCCCAGATTTCCAGTCGTTAGAGGTATTTATCTCCATGCAATTTAATTAAAGTCTAGTGTTTAATGACACAATGTGCACTAATTATTTCTTGTTGGTTGTTGAGAGTGTTTTTTTTTTTTTTTCCTCTCCCCCCTTTTTGCAACAATGCAAAAATCTCCTTATGTCACTTGGTAAAGGAAAGGTGAAAGAAGCGGGCTGGATGGGGTGGGTTGACCTGCTGACAGATTGGATGTTGAGGCTTCTAAGCACAGAGAGACTGCTTCTCCCTTGGACCCTTGAAGCCGCTGTGACATCCACATCACTGAGGGAACACGCTCTCTCTGGAGCCTGTGGAAAGCAGCGCAGACCAGGCACCCAGGAGACGCTCGTGAAGCACCACCCTGAGCTGCCGTCACCGTGTCTGCTCCATTGTACACAGTTGGCAGCGGGTCTACAGTACGGAAGGAGCCGAGGTTCCCACAGGAGCATAGCGATTTACAGGTGAAATCCTCGCTCCGTTGCTGGGACCCCTGGTGGCTTTATTCTGAGGTTTTATCAAAGCAGGACAAGTATTGAGAGGAGATTCTAGACTGGAGAGCAGTTTAGCCCCTTCCTGGAGCACGAAAGCCCAGGCCACCTGGCCTTAGAGACAGCTGCGATGCCTTTCATTTAAAATTAATTTATTTATTTTAATTGGAGGATACTTTACAGTATTGTGAGGATTTTTGCCACACATCGGAGTGAATCAGCCATGGGTACGAATATGTCCCCCCAGTCCTGAACGCCCCTCCCATCTCCCTCCCCACTCCATCCCTCTGGGCCGTCCCAGAGCACCGGCTTTGGGTGCCCTGCTTCATGCATTGAACTCGCCCTGGCCATCTATTTTACACATGCCAGTGTATATGCTTCAATGCTATTCTCTCAAATCATCCCACCCTCGCCTTCTTCCACAGAGTCCAAAAGTCTATTCTTTACGTCTGTGTTTCTTTTGCTGACCTGTATGTAGGATCGTCATTGCCATCTTTCTTAATGCCATATATATGTGTTAATATACAGTATTTATATTTCTCTTTCTGACTTACTTCATTCTGTATAATAGACCCCAGTTTCATCCACCTCTTTAGAACTGACTCAGATGCATTCCTTTTTACAGCCAAGTAATATTCCATTGGCAGACTTTATTTTCTTGGGCTCCAAAATCACTGCAGATGGTGACTGTAGCCATGAAACCAAAAGACTCTTGCTCCTTGGAAGAAAAGCCATGACCAACCTAGAGAGCATATTAAAAAGCAGAGACATTACTTTGCCAACAAAGGTCCGTCTAGTCAAGGCTATGGTTTTTCCAGTGGTCGTGTATGGATGTGAGAGTTGGACTATGAAGAAAGCTGAGCGCCGAAGAATTGATGCTTTTGAACTGTGGTGTTGCAGAAGACTCTTGAAAGTCCCTTGGACTGCAAGGAGATCCAACCAGTCCTCCTAAAGGAAATCAGTCCTGAATATTCATTGGAAGGACTGATGTTGAAGCTGAAACTCCAATACTTTGGCCACCTGATGTGAAGAGCTGACTCATCTGAAAAGACCCTGATGCTGAGGAGGAGAAGGGGACGACAGAGGATGAGATGGCTGGATGGTATCACCGACTCAATGGACATGGGTTTGATCAAGCTCCGGGAGTTGGTGATGGACAGGCAGGCCTGGTGTGCTGCAGTCCATGGGGTTGCAAAGAGTTAGACACGACTGAGCGACTGAACTGAATATTCCATTGTGTATATGTACCACAACTTGCTGCTGCTGCTAAGTTGCTTCTGTCGTGTCTGACTCTGTGCGACCCCATGGACTGTAGCCCACCAGGTTCCTCCATCCATGGGATTTTCCAGGCAAGAGTACTGGAGTGGGGTGCCATTGCCTTCTCTGGTACCACAACTTCCTTATCCATTTATCTGCCGATGGACATCTAGGTTGCTTCTGTGTCTTCAGCTGAGATATCTTTAAGGAGATAGTCCACTCACTGTGTCCAGGGATTGGAGAGAGAGGCTAGGCTCCAAGAGAGCCTACAATATCATCCCTGCCACCTTAGGAGAGTCATCCATTCCCACTGAGCCTCAGTTTCCTCATCTGTACAAGGGCATCATGAAACCCAGTGGGGATTAGAAAAGATAAACCATAAAGACCCCTGCCTTTGCTTGGCACATATGCCTCATTCAGTGATAAACAACTTGGATTATTAGTTCACCACTGATCACAGCAGTGCGTGGCCAAAGGGCAGAGCCCAGAAGTTCATGCATTCGGTGTTTGGGGTCAGGGGGATTCTCTAGAGTTAGGACAAGTGCTACCATGGAGGGTAGAAGTACTGCCACCCATGTCTGGGGTTGATGGCGGCCAGGTTCACTCTATACAGGTGATAACTGGTGAAGCCAGTGGTGAGCAGAGTTCAGATCTAGAGAAAGAATGAAGGTACTTCCAGGAAGACAGCTGAGATGAAAGAACATCCACGGGTCAGTGAGCCTGGCATGGGGGTACACTGAGGCTTGCAGGGAATGTGTGGGCGACCAGGGCGAGGGCGGCCCCAGGCCTCCCAGGCAGCGAAGCTCTGAAGAGCTGCAGTTCCTGCTACTGGGGTGGGGCTCACCTCTGGACACCAGCAGGCGGACGGGATCGGATGTCCCCCCCCCGGCACAGGGGCACGGTGCAGCTTTCAGGAGCTGGTGTAGGCTGAGCTGACCCTGGCGAGGGGTGAGTCTTGGAGACCAGGGCTGCTAGGGCATGCCAGTCGGGCCACAGAGAACAGAGGTCTGGAGCATGGACTTTGGAGTCTAACTGACCTTGAAACTTGGTCCCTCCGCAAACTCAATCGGCTCATGCCACCAACCTGAGTGCCGTTTTGACATCTGTCAAGTGGGACAGGCCTAGGGCCTGACTGCACCGAACTGGAAGGGGGCTGGGATGGAATACTACTTCCCTGATACCAGTGAAGCGCTTAGTACATCCTTAGTTGCTTTTGTGGCTAGGGGCCAAGGCACTCTGGATACTAAGATCTAATCTTCAGGAACACTGAACTGGGACAAAAAGGCATGTTCTGTTGACTACCTGCAGGTTCTGAGGTCCCATGGGGACCTGAAATTTATTTGCCTCAGTTCCTGTAGTGAGGCCAGGTGTCTTCCCGTCACAAAGTGAGACCCCTGGTGAGATCCTTTCTGGTGCTCACGGTGAAGGGCGTATGGCCCTGGAGAGGGGCCCAGGGGTCCCTGTGCCTGCTGTCCCCTTGAGGAAAGAGGCCCTGAGACAGGCTTTCTGAAGGGTGGCTGTGGCCCTGAGCACGGAGGCCCTGCTGACCCCAGTCACCTCGGGTGCAGTCAAGATCAGCGCCCAAGCCTGCACAGAAGCCTGGGTCCTCTGCAGAGACTCGGGAGGCAGGGAAAGACAGCCAGGACCGATGCTTTATTCCAAGTGGAAATAAACAGGGCCATCTGGGTCTCTCTTCTAGGGCTCTAGATGCAGGGGTCCCAGAGAAGGTGGATCATTCCAGGCACTTGAGGGCTACTGCGGACATTTGCTTCTGTCTTTCATGAGCCCCAAACTCCGGAAGCCAGTGTGATGGCGTGCCCCTGCCAGCTCGCTGCCCTTCCCGTGTGCAGTACCCGCTGTGGATAGCGCCAGAGGCAGCCTGGATGGGAAGTGCAAAGTGAAAGTGTTAGTTGCTCAGTCATGTCTGCCCCCGTGGACTGTGGCCCGCCAGGCTCCTCTGTCCGTGGGATGCTCCAGGCAAGAACACTGGAGTGGGTTACCATGCCCTCCTCCAAGGGATCTTTCCAAACCAGGGATCCAACCCAGTCTCCTGCACTGCAGGCAGGTATTTCACTGTCTGAGCCATCAAGAAAGCCCCAACCTGGGTGGGGCTCATACCTAAAGCCTTAGACAGTCGAACTGATACAGTGTCTGTGAAGTGCCAGGCACTGTGTGTGAGACCAGCTCCTGGCCACCAAGGAGCTCTTGCCTGGTGGGAGGTGAACATCCAGTGGTGGTTTATTCGCTCAGTCGTGTCCGACTCTTTGCAACCCCACGGACTGTAGCCTGCCAGGCTCCTCTGTCCATGGATTCTTCAGGCAAGAACACTGGAGTAGGTTCCCATTCCCTTCTCCAGGGGATCTTTCTGACTCAGTGATTTAACCGGGTCTCCTGCACTGCAGGCAGATTCTTTACTGACTGAGCAATGAGGGAACATCCAGGCAGATGATTAAAAGAGTGTGTGAGAAGTCCTAAAATAAAAGCAGGCACCAACAGGAAGCTTTGGGCTTCCCAGGTGGTGCTAGAGGCGAAGAACTCTGCCTGCCGGTGCGGGAGACTAAGAGACACAGGCTCAGTTCCTGGGTCAAGAGGATCCCCTGGTAGAGGGCCTGGCAACCCACCCCAGGATTTTTGCCTGGAGAATCCCATGGACAGAGGAGCCTGGTGGGCTACAGTCCATAGGGTCTCAAAGAGTCAGACACGACTGAATCGATTTAGCAGGCGTGAGGGAGAGCAGGCGGCTGGCCTCCCGGGTGGTCAGAAAAAGATGCCTGAGAAGGTGATGCTAGAACTGGGTTCATGGGAGGAAGAGGAGCGTCCTGGGGCAGGAACCTCTGTGTGTAAAGGCAGAGGGGCATGCGATGGATGAAGCCCGAGACCGGGGAGGAACAGTGGGCAAGGAAACCAGAACAAAAGATGAGGCTGTCTCTCAATGTCTTTGCGAGGATCGAGGCCTGCAGCCCCCAGTCAGGGAACCTGCTGTGCATCCCCCTCTGTTGAGCTCAGGTAACTCCCAGACGCCAGAAAGTTAATGAACACCCAGGGGGGCCTTGAGAAATCTTCCGAAGTGGGTAACGACAGGCAAAAGTTCCCTAACGACCCCTCCTGAGACATATCCCCTCCCTTCTCCGGCCCAGCACGGAAGCCTTGGCCTGGGGTCAACCAAAAGCAAAGCACACTGATGGAGGTGAGCTCACTGGGTGCCCCAGCAGTTCTAGGAGTCGGGCTCAGCCTTCTTGCTGCAAAGGAGAGTCTTGGAAAATCACCCAACAAGGGCCGAAGAAGGTAAGGGAATAAAGAGAGTCCTTTGGATCCAGGGGGCACTGGGACTCCAAAGCTTCAGTTTGAAAGGTTTTATGGGAGTTTCTTCAAGGAAACAGATATCTCCACTGACACTTGCCAAGGCATTTTCTCTGGTAACAAGCTTCTTTATTCAAGCAAACAAAGAAACCATCGCACACAGAGGAGAGAGGAGAGCTGTCAGATGCTGTTCTGGGGAGAAATGAAAGAGGCTTCTGCAGAAACTAACGCACATAAGTTGAAGGTCAAGACAGGCCCCCCCTTCCAGCTGTCTTGCAACGTGCAGGACACTGAGGACAGCCAGCACACCGCGCGACACCACTCCCGGGGCTGTAGGATGCACGGGCCACCCAGGGAGGAACCTGACCAGCCAAGGGCAGTCCTCCCTTGAGCCTCAGCAGTTCCCCGGCCATCCCTCTGCTCTTCAAGATTCTCTCTCTGGGTGATGAAATGAGGATGTTTCCCTCCCAAACTCAAGCCTTTTCAGCTTGGGTGAGAAGGCAGAGGAACCACCATCAGTCAACCCAAAGGCTGTCCTGAGACCTGAGTGACCTTGGCCCTTCTCACTGTTTTTAACATTCCCAGTTCTCTTTATGTAGAAGAACCCTGTCGCTGCTCAGCAATATCAGCGTCTTTGCTCGGCAACAATGGAGACCCGTGCTGCAAGCATAACAGTCGAAAATGACAGCCGCAGATGTGGCAGAGGGCTCTGCCATTTGCAAATTCTGCCCACCCTTGGTAGCACTGTCCCTGAGAGTAAATTGGGTCAAAGTTTCCAGGGGAAAAAAAAATTCCTCTCCTTATTTATAGATGAGGGGATGGAGTTTTGAGTGACTGAGTCACACGCTCGAGGAGACGCCACCGCAGGGAGTCAGACCAGCCCAGACCTGTTCCTAGTCTGTTTCCGTCTCAACACTGTAAGGACAGTGCGGTGGCCTTGTGGCCAGACTCGAGCATCAGGGAGACAGTGCAAGGGCCAGCCTGAGCCGGCCAGTGAGGAAAGAGCTCCTTAAAAGGGCCTCCTCTCTGGCTCCTTCTCTATTTCAGTCTGGCCATTTGAGTGGGTGTGAGCCCTCGGTCTTCTGATGCCTTAGTAAGACCTCCGCCTGCCGCTTTCCTAGCTGGTGACAAACTCTTGAATCAGAGAGAACTCAACATAAATCTTGGTGCCTCCTCTTCCTAATTCTGTGACTTTGGGCCAGTCCCTTAACCTCTGTGAGCCTCAGATTCCCACTGCAAAATGGAGAGAATATGGTATTTGCTACAGAGGGGTGGTGTGGGGATTGCACAGGGTAATGCGTATGGAGTTCTTAGCATGGCGCCTGGCACCTAATAAGGGCTCGATGGTAGCTCTTATTAAGGGAGTGATTGTTAACCTTTGCTCCATATCAAACAACCGCAAAACCTCAGTGGCATACAGCAACAGCATTTGGTCAGTTCACTGATTAGCTGGGTGGGACTTGGCTGATAGACCCTGACTTCAGCTGGGACTGCTGGACCTCATGTGGCTCTCACACCTCTCCTGGGGTGGTAGTTTATTCACTCAGCCATGTCCAGTTCTTGTGACCCCATGGACTGTAGCCCGCCAGGCTCCTCTGTCCATGGGATTTCCCAGGCAAGAATACTNCTGGGACTGCTGGACCTCATGTGGCTCTCACACCTCTCCTGGGGTGGTAGTTTATTCACTCAGCCATGTCCAGTTCTTGTGACCCCATGGACTGTAGCCCGCCAGGCTCCTCTGTCCATGGGATTTCCCAGGCAAGAATACTGGAGTGGGTTGCCATTTCCTTCTCCAAGGGATCATTGCAACCCAGGGATTGAACCCACATCTCCTGCATTGCAGGCAGACGCTTCACTGCTGGGCTGCCAGGGAAGCTACACTTTTCCTGGGTCCATGGAAATAGCAGAGTCAACAGAAAGAGTGCTAGCTGAAGCGCACAAGGGCATCACCTTGCATCTGCTCACTCTCCGCTGGCCTGTGGCTCAGCCCCACTCAAGAGACAGGAATAAGCCCACGCCCAGGTGCATGCCCGCCGAGAGTGTGGATAAGCCTATGACCACCCAGAGACTGAAGAGGCAGCCCTATGGCCCAGTCTCCCACAATGAACAGTGAATGCTCTCTTATCTCTACACACAACTTACTGTTGGGTAAGCATGTGTGAATAGTTATAAGCACATACTGCTTCTGAATAGGAATGCACCGTGAATGTGTACATGGATACTAAATCACCAGGATAAAGGCCACTTGAAACTATGCCATGTAAAGAGCAGTTAGAAGAACAGCAGACATCCACGAAAACCATTAGTAGGTAGACGAACTATGTTCCAACACTTTGGAGACCAGCTGGGAATTACTCAAGTTGAAGATACCTGTATCCCATGATTCGAAAGAAACTCAGGTACATGATCAAAGCACATGTGTCAGAACCTGTACAGCAGTGTTCTGTACCATAACCAGAGCCTACACACATTCTGAACGGCCACCTACAATAGAGCTGATAAGCAAACTGCAGTGTATTCATAGAGTGGAATACTATATCCACAAGGAAAATAAATGAAGTCTAGCTGCAAGTAACAACAGATGAATCTAATACGCAAAATGTGAATGAACAGAAACAGCACAGAAGAGTACTTCCACGTTCATTTACACGAAGTCCACAGACAGGCGAAACTAAGCTATGTTGTCTAGGAATGCACACACAGCTAATAAAACAATAAAGGAAAGCCAGGAAATTGTTACCATAAATGTCAGGATGGTGGTTCCAGCCAGAGGAGGAGCAGAAATAAACAGAGGGATACGGGGTCTTCAGGAGATGGCAAAACTCCAGCTCCTGGTCTGGAAAGAGTTTTATGAGGACCACTTCAGAGTTATTTATTAAACTGTACATTTATGTTTCATGCACTTTCCTGTATGCAATATTTCACTGAAAAATATGTTTTCTTAAGGACAGCTAAAGAGGTGGGGATGTTTACTTCAGAGAAGAGAAAGCAGGCAATGAATGCAAAGCCTGTCTAATGATATTTAGAAGATTAGGCTGCAGCAGGAGAGCTTCAGCTTTCTCTTTACATAGTCCCAAAGGAGGAAGCAGTCGGGACCAGGGACAGACAGGTTTTGGCTCAAGATAAGGAAGAATTTCCAGTAACCCTAAACATTCAAGGATGGAATGCACCTTGGTGGGGGAGATAAATTTCGTTTGACTAAAGGACTTGAAGTCACACTGGGAGAAACCTTGGCAAAGACCTTGGAGGTTGAGTCAGTGTCACAGAGCCTGGCCCTCGGACGGCTGAGGCTGGCCAACGAGGAGGTGAGAGCAGCGTGGACGAGGGAGGCTTTTGCAGGCAGCAAGATCTGAGGGTGACACCCCAGTTCTACCACTAATTGGCCAAGTGACCTTGGTTAAGTTACCTGACCTCTCTGAGCTTCTGTTTTCTCAATTGAAAATGATGCCACATATAAATTATCTAGTACAGGTGCTTGGCACTTAATAAGTCCTTGATAAGTGACGGTCAGTTGTTAATTAAGAAAAGGTGTCTTCTGAATTAGAGATTCCGAGATTGTCCATCTCCGTGAGTATTTGTGTTGTAACAGCTTTTTGTAACAATAAAGCTGCACCGTGGTGCCCAGTTGTGTCCAACTCTTTGAGGCCCCATGTACTGCAGCCCACCAGGCTCCTCTGCCTGTGGAATTCTCCAGGCAAGAATACAGGAATGGGGTACCATTCCGTTCTCTAGGAGATCTTCCCAACCCAGGGATCAGAACCATGTCTCCTGCATTGCAGGTGGGTTCTTTACCATCTGAGCCACCAGGGAAGCCCATAGCAACCCCAAATTGAAATGGCTTACAGAAACAAGCATTGACTTTGTGCTCATGGGTCTGTGGGCCAGTTACAACTCAGCAGGGCTGGGCTCCAGGCTCCATGAAGGCTACAGCTGTGGGTTGGATTCTGGCCTGTCTCACATCTTTCTCATTCTAAGACTACACAGCGTGGGGCATGCCCCTCTCATGATGGGGGGCAAAACGTTTGCCAAGGACACTTAGAAACACATGACCGCGCTCTACAACTTCCTCTCACGTTTCATTGGTCCAAGCAAGTCACATGGCCATACCCAAAGTCAGTGCTGCAGGGGCGTCTGCAATGCCATTCTGCTTTAAAGTCACATAGCAAAGGGGAATGCGGGTCTCTGAAGAACTAGGAGCCAGAGTTCTATCCACCAGACGCATGCATGTGAAATATTTAAGAGTAACTGCTCAAAATGGAAGAATGTATTTTTAAAAAATCTTCTTCGAGAACTATGAAGCTATAAAATATAAGGTTCAGGAACCTCAGCCTAACAGTGAACAGTGAAAATTAAATTTTTCCATTTTATTGGCTTATGTAATAAAATCATTGCATAGCTGATTAGTTTTAATGCTCCACGATATGTCATTGAGGAGGTAAATTCAGAGCTCAGGGAGCTTTCTTCTTAATTCTGGTTCTCACCTGTTGACCGAAAGACCCCTAAGACTCTCCTATTCCTGGCTGAAAATTGATTTTACCTTTTCTCCTCCAGGACTCCTTGGCAAGTTGAGATTTCTATTTAAGGATCTGTTTTGTCTCTTGTCAAGCAGAGAGGCTTGGAGAGGAGCTCACCAGAGTCTGGGCTTAGCTTGGACAAGAAGCCAGGTGCAACCAAGCTGTGTGTGGTCCTTTTCTCCTTCAAAGAATTTTAACCGGCTCCACCAGGCCCTGAGGGCCCAGAGGGAATCCGCTCCCTCTGTTGGCATTTCTTAACAATGGTGCTTAGGATGCCTCTCTCCTGCAGCTGTGTCTCATCTGAGATTCACCTCCGGAAGTGCCAGGAGCAGGGCAGGTTGTGTGGGCTCCTCTATTCCCAGGGCCTGGGTCTCTGGAAAGAACAAGGAGGCCTGGCTTGTGGGTGGAGCGGGAAAGAAAAGAGCCAGTCAGCCTTGTAGAAATCAAAGGCTTCCCCACGGGAGGGAGGGAGGAAGCCTGGAACAGAACTGATGGGAGTAGGCTCGTTCGTGGGTCTGCCACTAACCTCCCACGGGAGTCAGGGAAGGTCACTCTGCTCCTCTGTGCCTCGTCTTCCAGAAGGGCTGGATTTGAAGACCCCCAAAGTTCCTTTGGCGAAGTACAGACTGCAGTGCTTGAGAGGGAAGACTCCAGGGTTTAGCACACAGAGCTCGGGTTCTGTCCCCCATGCATGACCTCGGGCAAGCTCCTGAAATGCCCTGTGCCTCAGTTTCCTCAGTAGAAAAACACCCATGCCACTTCTCTGGGTTGCGGTGAGAAGAAATAAGCTCACTTGTCTGGAGTGTTTGGAGCGGTCCCTGGCGCGGTCCCTGGCACAATTCCTGGCACCCTCCATCAGTTTTACCTCCTGTTATTATTATTCCTACTGAAGATGCTAAACCACTTTGCTCCATTTTTAAATGTGATTTATGCTTCCAGGCTGTGAGGGCTATTAGGCTGACTACATGAGTGTGTAATATATGGGAAGGGGAAGCAGGAAAAGCGCAATCTGTGCAGAGATGCCGGGCGGGTGGCGACTGGAAAGGATTCAGAAATGCACTGCGGACATNTTTAAATGTGATTTATGCTTCCAGGCTGTGAGGGCTATTAGGCTGACTACATGAGTGTGTAATATATGGGAAGGGGAAGCAGGAAAAGCGCAATCTGTGCAGAGATGCCGGGCGGGTGGCAACTGGAAAGGATTCAGAAATGCACTGCGGACATGATTAAAGGTCTGAAGAATAGCACCTCCTGGCAGGAGAGGCGAGAAGTGGGTTATTTACAAGACCAGAGATGAAGAGGTCACAGGGAAGAATTCCCAGGCACCAGCCAGCTCTTTCCGTACAGCGAGAAACTCCGGGGGTGAGACCCCAGCTGAGCTTCCAGATAATTACACGGGAAGAAGAGAGCTGGTTGAATTTTCACCCACCTGGCAAAAGAGTGTCCATCATTATCTTTCCTATAAGATTTAAACCCAGGTGTGAGGTTTTCTCTCAAAGTTCCCTTCACTCCTTATACCTCCCAAAATATGACATGTAGGTAGTAATCAGGTTCTCTGAGACCGCTTGTCTGGGAGAAATGTAAAGAGAAACTTTAGGGAGAGTTTAAAACAACACATTGTAGTGGGCATGACCTTGAACTCGGGGAGCCAAAATTTCCCACCTCATAAAAAGGGGATGGGGTGAAAACACGGTTTGTGATAACCACCACTTATGCATTATGCAGGCTCTCCCCTCAAACCACAATGCTCCGACACCTCATGACCTTAAAGTAATTGAAAAAGCAAAGTTCAGCCAATAGATCCTTTTCTCTCCATGATACTGGACATCCCATCAGATATCCTGAACTGGACAGGGTCTTGTAACTTCTAGGTTGATGGTACAACCAGCAGAATAAAGTGATGAGGAGACCAGACCATCAGGTGCCTCGAGGCACCTGCATCTCCTTGTCTTGGAGGTTTGGCAGCAGTTTCCGTCTGGCCCGGGGAACCGTGTTTGAGGGGCCAGGATTCTGGGCAGCTGCACAGCCCTGTGGACTGGGGCTGGTGGTCCTAGACTTTGGTCCCAAAGCAGGCTCCTGTGTTGGTCAGGGTGGGATGAGTAACAATGCATGGACGGGGACCCCAGGCTCGAAGGCTCACGCTGGCAGAGGGTGGATTCTCTCTCCTGCTGCGTGCCCAGAGCAACGTGGCGCTGCCTCCTCTTCACTCTGGGACCCCGGCCGATGCAGCTTCCTGTTGACATGCACTTCCACAAACACTGCCGCAGAGGGAAGGCAATTCTGAAGGGTCTCGGCCCAGCCATTCAGGGCTGCCGCCCAGCAACTGCACGGGAGCCAGGGAATGGCTCCTGCCAGGGAATGGCTCCTGCCTGTGCCTGTGAGACGGGAACGAACACATCTGATGAGCAACCACCACCAGCGCACCCCTCTCCTGAGCTCCCAGCCCCAGCTCTTCACACTCTGCCACGATCCCCTTCTCCCCACCTGGAGAGACATCCTGGGGGGTGGGGTGTGTGTGTGTGTGTGTGTGTGTGTGTGTGTGTGTGTGTTGTTAGAGAGAGAGAAAATACAAACGTCAGCTCTTCCCTCAAGAAAACAAATGACTCGCTGACATCTGCGACCCATTACCGAGGCGATTCGGTCCCTATAGACTTTCTCATTACACGCGAGCCAGTGTTATTATTATTGTTTATCATTCATACGACAAGGCAAGTCTGTGTCCTTCTCCTTCCTGCTTCAGATCAGCCCTGCTGCGCTCTGGGTTTCCGTACTCGCTCCTTTCACTCTCAGCCCTTGCCACCCCAACACCTGCGCCCCTCTCTCCAGCCCGGTCAATCTGTCTGCTCTCCGCACCCTCATCTGTAGAGCGGCTTCCTGGCAACCTCTCCTCCGTGGGGCTGAGAGGATAGCAGCCCAGGCAGGAAAGGGGGCAAGTCAAGCCACAGTTGAGCGCCTGCTGTTTGCACAGCACTCAGTCAGGCTTTATGACTGTGAGGTTATCCTCGGACAAAGCAGGTAAAGTGTAGACATTCGTGCACGCAGCACAGGTGGGAAACCTGAGCCTCAGAGAGGGAAAGGACTTGCACCCCTTGTGCAACACACACATCACACTTGACAGAAGAGGAAGCTTGGAAATGAAGCTCCTCCTCTGAGACCCGTGTCTATGGCCTTGGAGGTGAATGGGGCTTCTGGAAGGAGCTCTGGGCTTGGCGACAGAGCCCTGGGCTTGGGGACTGATGCTGCCTGTTCCCAACTGTGTGAACTTGAGAGGCACTTTGCCCTCCCAAACCTCTGTTTCCTGGGCTGGAAAATGGGGTCACTAGTCTTGCCCTGCCGGCTAGGACAGATGAGATAATAGTGCTGATATAATAGCAGGGAGCATCCTGGCGTCAAGTACCTCAAAGGAAGCAGGTGGGGGCGGCTCCTCCTTTGGAACATCACTCGCTCAACATGAATTAGTATCGGTGGGATCAAGTGTCCCCCCAAAAGTCAGCAACTCAATTTGTGGAAGGCCATGAGCTAGCAGATCAATGACCTCATCACAAGGCTGCCTGCCCTTGCTGGGTTCACACAACAGCATCGTTGACAGTTTCATTCATGTGTCCAACCAGCAGTAACCAAACGCCCATTCTGGACTTTAAGCACTGGAACCCAGAAGCGGCCCTCCTGGCACCTGAGACCTAGTTAGAGGAAATGCACAATAAACAAGATGGCGTGTAAACACGACAGTCTCAAATAGAGATGAGACCGTAAGAATGCCAGCGGGCTGGCACAGCAGAACACAGCTGCCCTTTTTATGCTGGCCTTTTGGAGCTCTGTGTTCATCGCCAGGTGTTCTGGCCAGCCACCCTCCTTCCCAGCATCCCACCTGGATTACCGGCCATCACCAAGCTTTCACTGGAAACTCAGCTCCTCAAGATAGATTCCCATAGTCACCGTAGCTGCAAAACATCCCTCCACCTTCAAATCTGCCCGCTCCATGTTCCTTTTCTGGATCTTGAGCTTCCTTTTAAAAATCCTCATAGCAGCCCTGATGAGCAGGCCTGACTCCTGTTCTACAGATGAGGAAGCTGAGATGCAGGAGGGTGAGGCAATGCCCACACTCAGACTGCTATGATCACCATGGTAACCACCATCACCAACCCCCCCTCCTTTCCTGGGGTATCAGAGCCTCAGCCATTGTAATAGCTCCTCCGCAGCACCGCACATCCTGACCACGACTCACAGCCATCACCCCATTGCCACACTGTAACACGGCAGTTTAACAACCTGCGCCAACCACAGGCGGAACCTTCCAGGTTTCTTCCTTTTCTGCCTCACCTCTGGGGACAGGGAGCCCTGGAGAGCCTCTGTGCTCCCCCTCTGTCACATGTGGCAGGGGCCCCCAACCTCCGGGACCTAACATCGATGGTCTGAGGTAGAGCTGCTGTAATAATAATAGAAGTCAGGTGCACAATAGAGGCGGTGCACTTGGGTCCACGAAAGCAGTTACTGGTGCCAAAAAGGTACACTGATCCAGCCACGGGCCTCGGAGGAGCTGGCCAAGTTGGGCGTCATCACAGGGCCGTGGTGCTCCCAGGGGTGGTGCTCCCAGGGGTGGTGCTCCCAGGGCGGTGATGCTCCCAGGAATGATGCTCCCAGGGCAGTGGTGCTCCCAGGGGTGGTGATGCTCCCAGGGGTGGTGCTCCCAGGGCGGTGATGCTCCCAGGGCGGTGATGCTCCCAGGAATGGTGCTCCCAGGGCAGTGGTGCTCCCAGGGGTGGTGGTGCTCCCAGGGGTGGTGCTCCCAGGTAACTTGTGCCTTTGCCTTCACCCAGCATGCCATCCCCATGACCCTTGACCTTTAGCCCCCTTCAGCCAAAGAAGGGGTGGGGTCTCAGGGCCTCTTTGTCTCCGTGGCCCTCGTCTGTGCCCCTTGTCACCTCCGCGCTGACCCCATGGCCTGATCTCCGCATTCCTCTCCCTTTCCTCACGACCAGCCTCGCAAGGGCCAGGCTCTGTCTACTGCATCTGCTTTCTCAGCATGAGGCTCAGAGCCTGGGACCCAGCAGTTGTCAGGGAGCATCTATCGACCTGGAAAGTTGAAACAGGAGAGAGCATTTGTTCATCAGACCCCTGCCAGTCTGGCTGGGCATCGGTGCTTTTTTCCAGGAGAAACATCTTGCCTGGCGGAAGCTCCCGCCTGGGGAGGCCCAGGCACAGCCAGCTCAGCCTAGCCCGCAGCAGAGGGCCTTCTGTCAGGGGAGGAGATGAGGTCTCTCACCGCACTGCCTGGAGCCTCACACAAGTTCCTTGTTCCTTGAGATATTGTTTTCAAATGTGTTTCCCAAGGAATCGGTGTGGGTCTTTTTCCCTTCCTCCCTTTTTTCACTCCCCTCTCTGTGTCTGGCTAAGGGGCCTAGTTGCAGCTGCTCTAACAGCAGGCGAGAAACTGGAATCGGGGTTTGTGGGCAGGCCAACCTTGGAGCTGCCAGCTTCCCTGGGCTTGCCCAGCTCTGCCCACGACACGGCTAACTGTCACAGCCACAATCCTCTGCAGGCNCAACTCAATAGACATGAATTTGAGTAAACTCCAGGAGTTGGTGATGAACAGGGAGGCCTGGCGTGCTGCAGTCCATGGGTCACAAAGAGTCGGCCACAACTGAGCAACTGAACTGAACTGAAGGCCAAGGGGATTAGGTCCAGAGAGAGCATGGGGAGAGGGGCTCCAAATCAAACCCTGTGGAAGGAGTTAGAAGAACCACACTGAGCAGCCAGAGGAGAGGTTCTCGGGAGCATCAAATGTCTGACATGTAGTCCCCTGAAGATGTTTTTCTGAGTGGTTCTAACCAGAGGGTAGAAATCCTCAAAAGCTAAATTTTGTTTACATATACAAGTGTTGGACACAACTTAGTAGCTAAACAACAACAAATACATTTATAAGGAGAATTTTCTTTTAAGTCAGAACCAACCAGTTGTGAAATTTATTGATTTATGCAGCAATACATATATTGCCAGGCAGTGTCCTTTAGTTCTGGGATTAAAGTAGTAAACAAAACAAAATCCTCACCCTGAAAGGGGTCGCTGTCTAGTGGACACCAACAATGTAAACGTGTAATTCCCCGAACATAGAAACTGGTCAGCCTCTTGGGCTGCAAAGGGAAGAAGCCTCAAGTGAAGGTTCAACTGAGTAACCTTGGCATCTATGAGTCCTCGAATTTCAGTTGACCATTGCCAAGATCTCTACCCCTATTTGATAGAGGCAGCCATCTTAATAAAGAGAGCTTTTCCTCATTTGGGGTGGAGGTTGGAATATAGCCAGCTCTGGGTTTGGAAGCCATGAAGGAGCTGACTGGGGGCGCTGGATGTGGAGCGGTTCCATCTGCAGTATCAATATATATAAATATCCATCAAGGTTTTGCCTTTCTGGGATAGGGACCCCTTTGGGGAAACCCAACCCTCCCCTCCCTCTCAGTCCACTGTGACTTGGAATGGGGTTATCCTGCTTTTGGCTGCTTGCTTGGACATGTGATCCAAGCCTGTCCAATCAGAGCATCTCCTCCTGGCCACAATGATTGGTTCAGGGGTGGGCATGTGACCTAAGCTGGGCCAATGGGAGGCCGAAGAGTCAATTCTGGACTTCAGGAGGGACTGGTTCAAAAAGAGGAAGATGCTCCCATTAAGAAGGGGGAATGGAAGCTTGGCAACCCTGCCTGCCATTTTGGCACCATCAGGGGGATACCTGAGAATGNCCAATAGGAAGCCGAAGAGTCAATTCTGGACTTCAGGAGGGACTGGTTCAAAAAGAGGAAGATGCTCCCATTAAGAAGGGGGAATGGAAGCTTGGCAACCCTGCCTGCCATTTTGGCACCATCAGGGGGATACCTGAGAATGCAGTCAACATGGAGGAAAGCAAGACCAAGCAAGACTAGCAAAGGAGAATGCTAGTATTTTTATATTAGGACTTATTATGTTTATGTAAATAAACATTTATATTTTTATATTATTCTACCAGTATTTTTAAGAGCCACCTGGATCCAACCTGAACTGAAACTTTCTCCCAAATGTCTGTTCTGTGGCCTAAAACATCGTCTGTAGTGGTTGTTTCTTGGGCCCTTTAGACTTAATCTTTTCAGTCACTTGCTCCCGAAAGAGTTCTCTCTGATGCAGAAGATTCTATTAAGTATAATATGGTTATTCTCTCTCCTGGCCAATCTCAGATAACCTGATGGGAGTGAACCATTTCAAGAGGAACAGAAGAGGATCTGTGTGCACCTCGGGGAGCTCCCCCAAAGGGACTGGTGTGAAATTCTGGAATCCATCCCCGCTCCTGAAGAAATGTGAAACTGGGCAAGGGGTTCGTTCACCAAGCTGGCATGATTCTAGAAGTGGCTGTTTCGTTGCTCAGTCGTGTCCAGCTCTCTGTGACCCATGCCCGGTAACCTGCAAGTCTCCTCTCTCCATGGGATTTCCCAGGCAAGTATCCTCGGGTGGGTTGCCACGTCCTTCTGCAGGTCTAGAAGGGAGCAGATTAGAATGGAGCCACAAGGTCTGTTATCACCAGTTTGCGGCTGCTTTAGGGGGTGTATTTTGCCACCGTGCCCCTCAGACCATCCCACTGGGCACCATGACTCTGGCTGGGGAGGGAAGGCTCTTGTCCCCACCCACCACCATCATTATTATTATAACTTTTTTTTTAAGCCACCTCCAGACATGATTAAAGTCTCAAGCAAGGACAAGCAGACCCGTAGACTGGGCTCCCTTGCGTAAGCCCTGACAGCGCTCTTGAGTTGAATAATAATGCTAATGTGCGGCTAATGAGCTCTCATCCCCTCTTCAGCTAGCAGGTCAGAAGGGGGTTGGTACCAGCAGGGTTTTCGGAGGCCTACGGTGTGTGTTCCTGGGGCAGAGAGGATAGCCCAGCCCCTACGCGGAGAAGGTTTGGGGCACAGCTCAAGGCCTCTCTTAGCTCAGGGGCGCCATGAAAAAACAGGGATCCCCAGCTAAGCTAAAAAACGATCTTGCTGTGCCACCGCCGCCCCCCCACCCCATCTCCAGCATCTAACTGCAGCAGAGCCTGCTGGCGGGGGGCAAGGCCACAGTGCGGGAGGGGCTCTGCTGCCATCATGAGCTCCTGGAATCCCTGAGCAGCAGAGGCATCGTCTGGGGAACCCTCCTCTAAAACAGAGGCCAAGCAGAGGAGCCAGGAGGTGGATTCGTGGGAGAAGGGGACGCCAGGGAGCAGAGGGTGTGGGTCCCCCAGAGAGGAGGAGGGAGAGGCGGTGGGGATGTGTCTCATCGAGGTGTGCACCGCTGGAGAGCTGGGAGGCTCTTCAAGTGGGTTTGCGCGCACCCTGTGAGCCGGGAGGCATGGAGAGGAGGGACTCTCGCCTGTGTTGTGTGTCTGGGGGATCCACCGAAGGCGTCATCTGAAGGGCAGGGTCCACGGCTCAAGACACAGAAGACCAGTCCCCCTCCCCAGTGCTGTCATCGGAGGCCCAGAGGAAAGAGCAACATTCTTCAGTCAGTCGTCTAGTGCCCAGCAGGACGCGTGAGCAGGTGTCTAAACTTGAAAACTTGCTGAGGGCAGGCCTTGGCAAAGGTGGAAATGGGGTCCCAGGGGATCCCACGGGAAGATGGCAGCAGCTGCAACAGGGAAAGCTGAGCCCTGAGGACCACAGCAGTCTGACTGGAGTCGGGAAGGTCAGAACCCATTTCCATGGGTCCCTGCCAACGCAAGTCCCAGGGGAGGATCTTGGTGGCAGGATGCCACATCCTTGGGGCTGCAGGGAGAGGCTGGGCCCCGGCAGTGGTGTGGGAAGCTCAGCTGGGAGGCTCACCATGTCAGGGGGAGATACAGGGTATGTCAGGGGGAGATACAGGGTATCCCAGGGGCGATGTGTGAGGTCTTTTGTGTTGCTCATCCCCTTACAGACTGCCAGGCTGCTTCCCAAATCTGGCTATCTCCCCCTGGCAGGTTTAACACATCCTGACTCTGTGCTCCCTGAACGGCTGCAGTCCGCCCTTCAGACAGCTGTTGGCACATCTGGGGACAGCTGTAGCCGCCAGCTTAACACCTCTGCCATGCCAAGCACGTTGCAGAGTCATCTCGTCAGCAGCCTGGAGGCAGAGGAACGGTGCCGAGGCTAGGAGAGATGAGACGACATTCCACACTGGAGACGGTGCTGGTGCAGGTGAGGTCGATAAGCAGACTGTCTCGCTCAGATCTGAGCATCCAGATCCTTCCTCCCTGCCAGCATTCGTGGGAGGATGTCTGAGATGAGATGTCTTCAGAGGTGCTTCTTGAGTCTGAGAGCACCCTGGAAGACCCTCCACGTCATCCCGCTGTCCCAGGAAAGATGTCCCACGGGTGGGAAGGATTGCTGGTCTATGCATTTGGGAAAGCTTGAAGTAAACCAGTGTAGACAAGTTTTCTCTCCTGTTCTTCAGGCCTTCTCAGACCCTTCACAGATAATGTGCCCTGTGAATCTCTAAGAAACAGATCAGGTTTGTAAGTGCATCCCTTTCTCAGTGAATCGTCTTTATCCGTGGGGCTAGACTCAGCTATGTTGCAGTAACAAAAGCTCCACAATATTCCTGGCTTGTGACAACCCAGGCGTATGTCTAACCTGTTCCGTGTGTACACTGCAATCGGGAAGGTCAGAACCCATTTCCATGGGCCCCATGGTGACGCAGGTGTTGGCTCCTGCTTTTCATTCTCAAGAGGTGCTTCCCAGCCAGGGGCCCAGAAGGATCTGTACCGGCATTTAAATGTTCCAGTCCAGGAGCTTTCACTTTCCCTCATAGCTCATTGGCCAGGGCGAGTCATGTGACCTCACAGCAGGACAAGGGGTCCAGCAAGTGCACCCCTGCCGTGTACCTAGGAGATGTGGGAGAGGGTCGGCCGGGGTTCTCTAGTCTGCAGACCATCTGCCAGCATCCCACGGGTTCCTGTGCTGGCACGTAAGCTGAGTTGCTCAGGTATGTCCGACTCTTTGTGACCTTATGCATTGTAGTCCGCCAGGCTCCTCTATCTGTGGGGTTCTCCAGGAGAGAATACTGGAGTGGGTTGCCAGGCCCTCCTCCAGGGGGTCTTCCCGACCAGGGATCGGATTGGCATCTCTCACGTCTCCTGCATTGGCAGGCAGGTTCTTTACCAGCAGCACCGCCTGGGAAGCCCCGTGCTTGGCACAGTCCAATTTGGGAAGGCGAAGCCAGGTGGTACAGTGCCCCGGCCAGACCAGAGGCAGCCTCTCCTTGGGTTTCTGCAGCTCTCATCTCCCTCCTTCCTCCAGTGGCCCAGACGTAGAATGGCCTGTGTCCTCCTTCCTCCGTTCTCCCCTCATTGTCCCCTGCCCTTGTCACTTCCCATTAGACTCAGGCTAAGCGCTCTTTGTGAGCCACCTTCTGAGAAGGAGATTTCCCCCACAAGAGTGAGTGCCCGCTGACGCAGGAGCCTGCGATTACCAGGAATGCACATGGGAACTGACCCTCTCCATCGCTGACATCAAACAGTCCCCAGGCGCTCCTGCCTGAGGTGTGAACGCAGCTGACCTGAGCCCGCAGGTTGCACGGAGCCCCAGAGTCAGAGGCTGGGGCCCAGGGCACCAGCAGACCAGTTCAGCAAGCTGGGATGGGAAGCCAGGCTGGTGAGCTGCCAGTGGTGCCCAGCGGCTGGGCTCATGGGCGCTGGACTTGAGCAGAACGTGGGCCCGCTCTGATGCCCCATCCGCTCACCTGCAAGTGGAGATGCTGACAGGGTTGCGTCAGGCAGCACCGGACGCGTCAGCCGATAGCTGATCACAGTGAGCGCAGGTAGAGCGGGAAGGCTGCTGCTGTCATTCAGACACGGTGACAGGAGGACGGACATAGGTGGGATCCAGGAAGCCTGGGCTCCACCTCCGCTCTGCCCCTGACCTGCCACAGGCCGCTGGCCCCTCACCTCTCTTGGCCTTGGCCTGACCCGGAGTGAAAGGGAGACCCCCCCATCCTCTCTAACGGGGCCTGCAGAGCCCCTGCCTCCTGCACTGCCACCCCCAATCTTCCCCCATCCCAGGCAAACTGAACTGCTTTCTTTCAGGAGCTCAGACTGTGTATCAGTCAGCAATAGCCACACTAGTGCTGTGTAACAAACCACCCCGAACCTCAGTGACTTACAGAAACAAGCACTTATTCCCAGGTCCATGCGTCCACAGGTTGGCTGGGGTTTGGCTAATAGAGGCTGGACTCAGGTGAATGGTTCATTTAAACTTCATTTGTTTTCTTTCTGGAATCCAGAGGGGTGCCTCTCATAGTGGACCTCCCGAATGCAACAATCCAAACCAGACGGGGCCTCTGCACATGTCACATCCGGCCAAACCAACCACACGCAAAGCTAATGCTGCTGGGCAGGGAAGTGCCTGCCAACCCCTTAGGCGGTAGGCAGGGATGGGGACTTCCCGAACAATCACCCGAACTGTCACAGACATGCTCTGCCTACCCTCCAGCCCAGTCTCAGGGCCTTTGCACAGGCTCTACCATTAAGACCTCAGCTTGGAAATCGCTTCCTGAAAGAAGCTACCTTTGACCCCACAGTCTGGATGCATGCCATCATTATGCACCCACGGCGCCCCAGGGGCCTTCCTTCCCAACCCTCAGCATGACTTCTCTGGATATTATCCACAGATACTTGAGGCCTATTCTCCCCACACTTCACGGTCAAGATGGCTAACAGCCCAGTCCCATAGACTTCTTTGCACCAAGGATGCAGGATAAAGTGAGGCTTCCATCTGCAAGGCGAGCATGGAGGGAGTGCCCCTCTCTGCGCTTTCTGGCCCGCTCCACTTGTTAGAGTATCTGTGATTTTCTTGCAGCGAGCTCCCAGGTGCTCCTTGCGGCAAGCATCCTGGGTGCTGTGTGACACGAAGCAGAGATGCCACGAGAGTTTCTCGAGCTGGCTCCCTAATTGGCGGAGCGCAGCGCCAGGTGGCCCTAGCCCCTCCGGGTGTGGGGGCTGCTTCGTCAGTGGTGGCGGCTCCAAGCCCAGAATGGCAGGGCGCCGAACGTGGCCTCAGGGCCCCAGCCCCATCTCCTGGTGAGTCTATGCTGTTCTGAGGCTCATGCCTAGGCCCTGCTTCTTCAGACCTTCTAGTGGTTTGATAAACACATAATCCCCTGTATTAAATCCCTTTCTTCTTAAAATATAGCCCTGCACTCTGACAGATATGATGTTTTAATTACTTGGTCAAATGCCATTTTCCCAACAGAACAGCAAACTTCATGCCAGCAGAAACCAAATGAGTTGTGCTCACAATGGCAACATTCGTCAAGCTGCCTGGCATGCCATGGGCACACAATAAATACTACTTTGAGTGAGTGAATGCACGAGTCCATGAACTGGCTACATCAGCTTCTTGCCACGGTAACCAAATGCTATACAGATCTTGAAATGGTAACCCAGTGAGGGGTCCTAGACTGCCCCAGAGTCCACCCTTACCCAAAGTCCTGGAAAAAGACATCACAGACTTTTGCTTCCAGTGTTACTTACATCGATGAAAGTACAATGAGGTTGTGCCTCTTTCAGCAGATAGGAAGACAGGCCTCATGTTCATTGTTGGGAAGCAGGAGAAGGTAATGGTCAGGGAGTGGGTTTCGATATCAGGCAGAGTTAGGCTCAAGGCCTTGCTTGACTGCTTACAAGCTGTGTGACTTTGAACAAGTGAATTAACCTCCCTGAGACTCAGTTTTCTCATCTGTAAAATGGACGCTGCTGCTGCTAAGTGGCTTCCATCATGTTCGACTGTTTGCGACCCTAAGGACCCTCGCCCACCAGGCTCTTCTGTTCATGGGATTCTCCAGGCAAGAATATTGGAATGGGTTGCCATGCCCTCCTCTGGGGATCTTCCTGACCTGGGGATCGAACCTGCATCTCCTGTGTCTCCTGCATTGTCAGGCGGTTCTTTACCACTAGCACCACCTAGGAAGCTCTGTAAATGGATAGAGGGGATTATCCCTGTCTTGCAGGGAAGTAAGGTCTTTGTACACAGTTCAGTTCAGTTCAGTCGCTCAGTCATGTTTGACTCTGCGACCCCATGAACCGCAGCACACCAGGCCTCCCTGTCCTTCACCAACTCCCGGAGTTTACCCAAACCCATGTCCATCGAGTTGCTGATGTCATCCAGCCATCTCATCCTCTGTCGTCCCCTTCTCCTCCTGCCCCCAATCCCTCCCAGCATCAGGGTCTTTTCCAATGAGTCAGCTCTTTGCATCAGGTGGACAAAGTATTGGAGTTTCAGTTTCAACATCAGTCCTTCCAATGAACACCCAGGACTGATCTCCTTTAGGATGGACTAGTTAGATCTCCTTGTAGTCCAAGGGACTCTCAAGAGTCTTCTCCAACACCACAGTTCAAAAGCATCAGTTGTACACAGTAGGTGCTTAATAATCATTTGCTTTTGTCACAAAGCCTGCTGTGAGGCAATAACTTGCCTAGGGTTTCCCGCTTCAACTCGTCAGAGGCCTTAGGGTCCTCCTGAGGCTGTCTAGCTAAGAGGCCCCCTTGCCCTGACACATGAGCCTCTCAGGGGACCAACACCCCACCATCCTTTGCTGGGCATGTGTTCACGGGTTCTCTGGACTTCCTGCTGTCTCAAGACACAGCTGTGTTTTAGCCAGTAAAGAGCACGGTTCAAATTCCAGGCGGCAGGCTTATTATAACACGTGTGACCTTGGGACAAAGACAGGGTGTGTTAACAGTAAGATTCCTCACCACCTCAATTTTCACCAGTGAAAGTATTGTCTTTGCCAAAAGATCCTGTCCCCAACCTCCACCTCCAGTGATGGCCAGCCCTGTGTTTATAGCCCAGATACTCGATAAAGACATGAGGAATAACTGGGAAAAGAATTAGCCAGAAGGGCTATCTAGGCTGTTTTACATAATGAAGAGTTCTAGAGGAGCAGGAGGAGGCTCGGGGCTTGGGCTCAGGGAAAGAGAGA
>SJYV01005445.1:1010894-1055513 GCA_006410875.1 Neotragus pygmaeus | reverse complement strand
GCTCGCACGCTTCCTCCGTGAGCCGGCACAGAGGCTGACCTCCCTGGCTTACTGACTTGACGTGAGCCAGGAAGCCATGGAAAAGATGCAAAACCTGGGTGTTTTGATGAAGCGAGGGGCTCAGGTAAGATTTGGGAAGCAGATCTCGCAGGAGAAAGGGGGTTGGGGTCCCTTGGAAAGGGAGGAACGGGGTCCCGTGGAAGACTTGAGTGCTAGAGAGAAGCTGCTTAGGTATCTCAAACTTGCCTTTCCACTCAGGGCATCTTTGGCAGAAACACCCTTGGCAGAAATTTGGCAGAAATGGTTTAAGTTCTTGATAAACTTAGAGGGCATCATGGCAGTGCTACTGGCTTTGGGATCCACCGGGATCTGCCCCCAAGGCTTGGCAAGGGGCGAAGAGCACTGAGAAACGAAGAGACTGGCCTGGGATCGAGCACGGCCTTCGGGGCCAGGAGGCCTGGGTGCAAGTCCCTGTTCCGTCCCACCCAGCTGCAAGCGTCGGGCCAATTCTCTGAGCTTCCCAAGGCTCGGTGTTTTCAACTGTATAATGGGCATAGAAAGATTCCCATCAGAGGGTTGCTCTGGGTAGGAAAGGACAGGGTGTTTGGAAAGGCTTAATGAGGGCTGGAATGAGAGCAGGATGCAACCCGTGACGCCACTCATCCTGCCTGGCGCCACGTTCCCCTGGAGCCGTGCCCACGCAATGACCCTGCCCTTCCCACAAACAGCCTCATGGCCCCCTCTTCACAGCCCCCCAAGACTTCCTCCCCACGTTCTCTGTTTCCATGACACTCAGCTCGGGGAGCTACTTTTAATGAAGGAGATTGATTAATACCAAATTATTACCTTTCCTTGGTGTCCCTTTTGTCATTTAGAAATGGAAACAAAAGACATTCTTGAGCTCAAGTCAAACATTCACTGAGTTAATTCCCCACAAGAAACTGTTTGAGATTCCAAGGGTTGGTGGTTTGCTGTTTTTATCCTCCCTGTCCCTGACTATCCTACATCATAAAGTAATTGCCTGATTAAGGGACAGGCAGCGTGGAGAGGGACACATTTTTTTAAAACTGGAACACGCCTGCCAACGGACACGGTTATGCAACCGGTTTTCTTTTTCCCGAACAACTTGATTCTCAAGGAGAAATGACAGAAGAAACAAGGGCATGTGGGGGGGAAAGCCCACACGATGCAGGAAGCAGGAGATGGGGGAGCATGTCTCTGGAGACCCGGTCCTGCCCCATCCCCCGGCCCGCCCTCCTGACTCCCTCTGGGTTCTGCAGCTGCCTCTCACGCCACCTTCATTTATGTAAACCTGCTCTCAGAAAGGCCGGTGATGGGGATTCCTGTTAAGACATCACTTCAAGCAATGCTGACGCAAATCACAGTGGGAACCATGCCTCAGGCTGAGTACCAGGCATACAGGGATCTCTAGCGCTTGGCCCCTGCCACCCAGACCAGGAGAGAAAAGGCCGCCATGAAAAAACAAGGGCACTGCAGTGAGTGAGTGGCCCGGGAGGATCAAGGAGGAGGCAAGCCCCACCTCCTGCCGCTGTCCCCGCGCCGATGCTGTAGCCACCCTGGCCGCCTCTGCACCCCGGGCCACTGCAGACTCAGCCCTTAAACTCAGCCCGTCTTCCTAGAAGGCCCTTCCTCTAGACTTTCACTTCGGGGCCTCCCTGGCTCCAAATATCCGCCCTACCAGAGCCTCTGACCACCAAGCGAACCAGCACTCCTCCCCGAGGCCAGTCTCCCTCTCTGAGGCCAGTCTCCCCCGCTGAGGCCAGTCTCCCTCCCTGAGGCCAGTCTCCCTCCTGAGGCCAGTCTCCCTCCCTGAGGCCAGTCTCCCTCCCCGAGGCCAGTCTCCCTCCCTGAGACCCGCATTCCCTTCTTTCGCTGGGTTTGCAGGACTGATTGCAGCCTGACAGCTCCTGTTTGGTTTGTGTTTTTGTGTTTCTGTGTTTGCTGACCGTGGCCTCACGCACCGGACTTCTCTGTCTCGTCCGCCTGCCTCTCTGTGTTTCCTGGCATATTACTGGTATCCAATAAATGTTTTCTGCTGAATGAATGGATACATGGATAAATGAATGAATGGGGGCAACTGCTTAACTGTAGCCCCACTGAAGGATGAAGGATGACCTGAAATCTGACGGATGATCTGGGAGATCCCTCCTAACTCTATCTGTGCAAGAGTCTATAAATAAATCTGGAGAAGCCAGTCACAGAAGACCTCGTAGCATAGGGTTTCATTTATAAGCAATGTCCAGGACAGGCAAATCTATAAAGACAGAAAGCAGATTCATGGTTGCCCATGCCTGGGAGGAATGGAGGTTAGGTGGGAGGGTAATGGTTAAATGGTATGGAATTTCTTTCTAGAGTGATAAAATGTTCTGCAATTGATTGTGGTGATGGTTTTACAACCTTGTGAATACACAAAAACCCAATGAATTGTTAAAAACAAAAAGCAGGGGGAAAACAAATAAGTCTGACTTAAGTATTTCTCAGGAAACTGGGAATGAATGATTAAGACGACGGTCCTGGGAACTGTATCCTAAGGCAGCCACCTGTATCATCCGTGTGAGCCACCAAGACACTTTGGAGGGCAGAGGAGGGTCAGGGTCAAAGGTGGGCTTTCCTGGACTCTGCTCCCAGAAGACCGAGCTGAAGACAAGGGAGAGGTGTTTGCCCAGCTCCTTTCTGGATGAAAGCCGCCATTTCCCTGGCATTTCATTTCGAGACTCGTTTGCAGTTCCTTGTGGTGGGGTTGGGTGTCAACTTGGCTCTCATAGGAGGGGAGGCCCACTTCATCATGCTCTGCAGCCACACGCTAATGATCCAGGGAACAAGCTCTGTTCTGAGTTCTTTGCATAGACTTGACCTTCCCTCCAACCCTACGTGACAAAACCTCATTTAACAGATAAGGAATTTGCCCCAGTCCACGTGGCACTGGCAGATCCAGGACTGGAGCCCAGCAGCCTGGTTCCAGAGTCTGTCCTCTGACCCTGATGCCCGCTGTCCCTCCAGTGAGAGGGAGGGCCAGGAGACTAGGCGGGCTGAGAACCCCTCCCCACCTGGGGTTCCAGTGCGAAAGGTGGGGTGAGCTGTGCTGTGCTCAGTCGTGGCTGACTCTGCGGCCCCACAGACTGTAGCCCACCAGGATCTTCTGTCCATGGCATTCTCCAGGCCAGGAAACTGGAGTGGGTTGCCATTCCCTTCTCCAGGGTATCTTCCCAACCCAGGGATCGAACCCAGGTATCCCGCATTGCAGACAGACTCTTTACTGTGTGAGCCACTAGGGAAGCCCAGTGCAAGACGGGAAGTGCGGGCTTTTTGATTCTCACTTGATCCTTGCACCCTGAAGTGACATCAGCAGCTCCACACTGGCGGCCAGAAGCCTGGGTCCCGCCCGGAGCAGCCCGGTGCCCTGACTTCACAGGGATCGTGAGCATGTCCGTGAAGAAGGTGGCTCTGACCTGGCACCCGTAATGAGCCAGGAGCTGAGCACACACGCTACCCCAGCTATGTCTCCAGCGGTCCTCGCAGGGAAACCACACCAGCTCCGAAACCGGGGTCTGCAGAGGATGGAGTCTCCTTCTTGGATTCAAATCCAGGTCTGTTCCACTCCCGGGGCCATGGTCCCCCGCCAGGCTCCCGCACAGCACGGCCTGCCTGCTCACCAGCTGCAAGCGCTTAACCCATTACTTATCTCTCTGACCCTGTCTTCTCAGCTACAAAATGAAGATAATATCTCCCTGGCAGGGTCATTATGAGGGTTAAATGGGAAGAGCATGATATGATATGAAACAGAACATAACTTTTACATAATATAAATTTTATATAATACATTTTAATAAAATTAAATTTATATAATAAAAATAAACACATGATGACAAGATTTATGACTCCCATCAGCTAGATAACTCACATGGTAAAGAATCCACCTGCAGTGCAGCAGACCCCGATTCAATTCCAGGATTCTTGGGCTTCCCTTGTGGCTCAGCTGGTAAAGAATCTGCCCACAATGAAGGAGATCTGGGTTCTATCCCTGGGTTGGGGAGATCCCCTGGAGAAGGGAAAGGCTACCCACTCCAGTATTCTGGCCTGGAGAGTCCCATGGACTGTATAGTCCATGAGTTCGCAATGGGTTGGACACAACCGAGTGACTTTCACTTTCCTCCAGAACATAATAGAATAAAACAGAACATGCTACTCCCTTTTAGAATGTAAACTTCATGACACCCAAGCAATTCCCAGCACTACTACATGAACTGAAGTCGCTCAGTCGTGTCCGACCCTCTGCGATCCCCTGGACTGGAGCCCACCAGGCTCCTCCGTCCAGGGGATTTTCCAGGCGAAGATCCTGGAGCGGGTTGCCATTTCCTTCTCCAGAGGATCTTCCCGACCCAGCGATTGAACCTGGGTCTTCTGCATGGCAGGCAGACGCTTTATCGTCTGAGCCACCACTACTAACACACAACCTAGCAAATAGTAGGCCTTCGAATGAGATGTGCTGGTAGAATAGGTGGAGAAGCCCAGGGGAGGGTTGGCACACAGTAGGCGCCCATCCATGGCAGCCCTCACCGCTGTTGAAAGTAAACCTTCCCCCACCACCACCAGCAGCAAGGCCAGCACCACGCCCTCCCTGGGAAGGGCTGGGCGCAGGTGAAGCAGCTCCCTCTGTGGGCAGCAACCTGACTCAGACATGCCTGTTGGCACTGAGACAGCCATCCCTCGGTTCCGTCAGGGGGCTCGCTGGATTCCCTGAAAGTCTTCCACCAGCTCCTCAGTCCGTTCAGCTGAGTCATGAAGATGGGGAAACACTCAGCCCAGCTGATCCACGGTCAGGGTCAGGGACAGCCCACCCAAGATCGCCTGGCTGGTGACATCACTGAAGGTGGGGACCCGGGCAGTGAGCGTAATTTAAACCCATTTGGCAAGTGTGTTTGATGCCCTGCGTGTGACAGGCTCTGTGCCAGGCATGTACCGGCAGATATAGCCCCTGGCTTGGTTGAGTTTACCCTCTGTCCACGAAGAAAGGCTGATCAACTTTCCCCAAGGAGACCAGTACATGCAGGAGGGCCCCATACAGGCTAGGGACCTCGTCCCCAGCTGCTCCTTTCTCTGCCTTCCACACGCCCAACCTCCCCTGCCCTGAGGATGTCGAGCCTCTGTGTCCATAGAATGGAGGGCGAGGATGGGGTCCATCGTTGTCGGGCTGACATGATGCAGGTTAAGACCTGCCTCTGGATCTGGACTTCCCGCTGCTCCAGGGGTTTGGAACCTGCCTGCCCTACCAACGCGGGGAGCGCGGGTTGGGTCCTGGGTCTGAAAAGATACCTAGAGCTGTGGGGCGCCTAGGCCCCCATGCCATGACTCCTGAACCTGCTGCAGCCAGTGAAGCCGGCACCCAGCATGGCCCACAGCAAGAGACGCCCCGCAGTGAGAAGCCCGCACCCTGCAACTAGACAGCAGCCCCTTCTGGCTGCAACTAGAGAACGCCCGTGCACAGCAATGGAGACCCCGCGCCACCAAAACAAACAAGTTTCAAAATACGTATTTAAAAAGACCTGCCTCCACCCCTGGCAGATCTAGCTGACACATTTCGGCTAGCAGGATGCTCAGTACTGAACATCCTGCTTCTTGTTCTCCCAGCCCTCAGGTCCAAAGTGTCCTGGAGACACACAGGTGGGTGGGGTGCTCCTCAGGCCCCACCTGGGCTGCAGGAAGATGTGAACAGCAGCGCGAAAACCTCAGAAGCCAGAGCAGCTGTCTTGGGTCCCTGGAGCACGGTGGAAGCCTCACTTCCAGAGCTGAGGAAGTCACCATGTCTGGGGAGTTTGCGACGCCAGCTGCTGGGTGAGAGCCAGAGGAGGTAACCTGCAGGGACCCGCGCACCCAGAGTCTGTGCGGACAAGGAGGAAACGCACTTGTGGAGGGAGGAGGCAGGGGCAGAGCAGACTGGAGCAGAAGCCGGGCCTGGCTCGCCGGAAAACTTGATTTTGTGGAAATCTGGGTCTGAAATGAAATGAGCCTTCGGGGATGGAATTTAATATTGTCTTGGAGCCTTTGTCTTCATTTAGGGCAACAGGATTGCATTTATTGTGGCTTCTCCCTTCGTCCTGGTTACATTTATTTTGGATTTATTCACTTATGAGTCTTGCAACAAGAAGTTGAAATGAGTAAATGTACTTTTTTTTTTTCCTGAGCTATATTAATTTTAGAGTGAGATTTATCCTGCCTGCTGTTCCTTTTATGGTTACTGATGAGCGGCTCAGGCCCCGCTAGAAGCTGCAACCAGACAGGTGAGGCTGGAGGTCGGCAGGGAGGTCCTAGCCACCGAGGGATCCAGGAATATTTTAGCTTCACTGAGTCATCAGTCCTAGGAAAGCAGTTCCCCAATACTCCATCCAGTGAGTATTTTCCTCCATCACCTCGCCTGACGCATAGTCGGTGTCATGGGTAAAATTGTGCCCTCTTCAAATGGTTAGTTGAAGATGAATGTGGATGTGAACTTCCCTGTCCTTCACTGACTCCCAGAGCCTGCTCAAACTCATGTCCATGGAGTTGGTGATGCCATCCAACCATTTCATCCTCCGCCATCCCCTTCTCCTCCTGCCTTCAATTTTTCCCAGCATCGGGGTCTTTTCCAGTGAATATGAAGGTATCTGTGAATGTGAACTTAGTTGGAAAGAGGGTCTTTTCTTTGAAATGAAGTTAAGATGGGAGCGTTAGGGTGGGCCCTAGCCCAGCACACTAGCATCCTTATTAGAAGAGGGGGCGTGGACACAGACACCCGGGAAAGTGCCCTGTGATGACAGAGCAGAGTGATACAGCTGTGAGCCGAGGTCCACCAGCCACCAGCAGATGCTGGGGACAGCGAGGGGAATACCCTTCCCAGAGCGCCACAGAGAACACGGCTGGACACCTTGATTCAGGGCTTCCGGCCTCCAGAAGTGAGAGAATCCATTGTCCATTATTTTCAGCATCTTGGCTTATGGCACTTTGTGACGGTAGTCCTGAGAAACTGACAGAGCAGGACACGTGTTTGATGAATGAACGAATGGAAAAATCTTCACTCTCAGCCCCTGCAGTAGGTGCGAGGAGTGGAGAAGCCTAAGATGCTGCTCTTCTCTCAAAAAACCTAACTCACAGATACCGGGACCCCTCCCCATGGCTGTGGCCCTTTAGGGCCTGGAGTAGCTTGAAAGAAGTTCAAATTGCCTCTGGTTGACAGGAACTCAGGAGATGCTTGAGCTCACATGAGACGCCAGGAAAGGAGACATCAAACCTCTGTCTGTCAGACATGTGCATTTTTACTTTCGTTTTTTTTTAAGAATATTTATCTGTTTATTTGGCTGCACTGGGCCTCGCATCATGTGGGCTCTTTTGTGGTGGCGCAGACTCTCCAGCTGTGGCGCCAGGGCTTAGCTGCTCCATGGCACTTTTTGTTGTTGTCGATCAGTCGCTCAGTTGTATCTGACGCTTTGCGACCCCATGGACTGCAGCACGCCAGGCTTCCCTGTCTTCAGTCTCTCCCTGAGTGTGCTCAAACTCATGTCATTGAGTCAGTGATGCCAACCAGCCATCTCAACCTCTGCTGCCCCCTTCTCCTCCTGCCCTCTATCTTTCCCAGCATCAGAGTCTTTTCCAAGGAGTCAGCTCTTCACATCAGGTGGCCAAAGGATTGGAGCTCCACAGCATGGGAGATCTTAATTCCCTGGCCAGGGATCAAACCCAAGTCCTCTGTATTACAAGGTGAAGCCTTAACCACTGGACCAGCAGGGAGGCCCCAAAGCGTGTGCTTTTGACCGACAGGTACACAGCTCTGAGAAGCCTTTCTCCCAGGAGTGCCTTCCGATCTTCTCTTTGCCAGACCTCCTCTTCCCTCCTGCATCCTCTCCCGGTTCTCCATGGCCCTAACCTCCTGCATATCCTGGAGGAAATGACAAAGCCCTGAAATACTCAGAGATGGTGAATATCCAGACCTGGGAAGAGGGAGGGTGAGAACACGGTTTAATCTGGAGCCGCAACCCCGGCCGCTGATGCTTGGGAGTCGGGAGCCCAGGAGTCTCCCTGATGCCGCTTCAGGTTGCCCATACGTAGCCCAGGGGCTGCCCTGGCTTGGCCTGCTCCCCGCGCCTGCTCTCTGTCTCCTCCTGGCCCAGCTGCCTGTGGGGTAGCCCCAGGGAGGCCCTGGGCCATCTCACAGCCACAGGCAGCCCCATCCATTCGCAGTGACCTCAGCCGCGGCCACCACTGCCACCCGCATCCAATCACAATGCCTGGTACCCAGGTGACAAGAAAGCTTTCATGAAGGTGTAAATGAGGATGCGTGAGTGGGAAAAAAAGAAAAGAAGAGTGATCCGAAGGCTGGATTTGGGAACCAAGGATTGAGTGAGGATGGCAGTGAGGGCAGAGCAGGTCAGTGAGTGGGGCGGGGAGGGGGAGGAAGGCAGGGAGATGTTCTTTTTCCTGAGGAGTGGTACCTTTGTTCAAACCGGGCAAGGTGACCTCAGGTAACCCAGGAAGTCGGGGTGCAAAGGATTCGGATGGAGTTCCTGAGTCAACACCCCGTCCTCCAGAGAACCGCAGTCTTCAAGGCTAAATGCGGAAGACGGGTTGCCTGCAGGGCGGGAGGGCACTGGCCTTCCGAGGACCCTCTTCCACTGCTCCAGGAGCTCGCAGGAGTAAACATCATTCTCCCCGTGATCAGAAGCAAAAATAACTGTGACATCGTCTCCTGTGACTTTTCTGTCATTTCTCCTGGAGGCTGGGCTCCAAGGGTGCCTCTGTGCCCAGGGGACCTGCTTTGGTGTCTGCATAACAGCGTCTCCTGGCACACACGTTGCATGCCAGGTGCCTGCCTGCCTCCACCAGACAGCTGGCCCGACTAGGTTTCTTGTACTGATTTTCCTTGCTGAACTGCCCAGTAACTTAGCCAGATCTAGCAAATCAACTTCTGGGTTAGCTGGCTACAGACTCTTCTAAAGAAGAGACGTGGCGTTGCTGCTTACAGCCACAAGCTAGGAGTCTGCAGGCCGGCCCGCACCCTGGTGGCTGGTGCCTGTCCTCCTGCCCGCTTCCCTGACGCCAGCGGTGGGGAGGGGGGAGCTCTACTGGGTGGACCCCTCACTCTGTCCCTCCTCTGCACCGTCACCCACCCCAGTCCCACTACCCAGGACCCTTCCTTCTTTTCCACAAACCTGAATCCAACAACCTGACACCTTCATGAGTGTCTGCCTCTTAGTGTCCTCTTTTTCCTGTTCCTGCACCCACTCTCAGTGAGATAATAGTAATACAATAGACATATCTTGTCTAAACATTAGCTCTAGTCACTGTACTGATTACTAAGTCACTATCCCTAGGTTATCATATTTAATCCTCTCAATAAACCCTTGAGGTAGATGCCCATTTTACAGATGAGAAGACTGAGGCACATGGGCATTGACTAACTTGCCCAGCGGTACAGAGCGAGCAAGGGGCTGCATGGGAGTTAAGCCCAGGACTGTTGCAGGACCTGAGCCATTAACCTCAATGTCCCTTCAAGTGTTGTCTTAAACGCTTTCTCTGGGCATGTGGTTCATCTTCCTTGTTTTTGCTTCCCTCCTCTGAGTTCCCAGCGTCTTGGGTACATTTCCACAACATATATCACGCTGTGGACATGACTTGCTGTATATGGTGATTCCGTGTTAACTGGCTGTGAATTCTCCAGGGATAGATTGGGCTGGATTTATCTCTGTACCCCAGTATTTTGACATGATGTCAAGGCTTGCATTTCATGCTGGTGGTAGCAAATCCCCTCATGGCCCCTGGCCCTGGGCTGGCACACAGCAGCCAGAGAGGGCCCAACAGGACTGGCGTCATAGTCAGTGCCTGTCGGAGCTTGTTGGTTGTCTAAAAACCAGCTCACCCAGCTTCAGAAGCCCAGGAAGTATGTAGGCTTGGCAGCTGAGCGGTCCAGCATGACTGACTGCTGGGCTTAACAAGGCCTCTCCACTCTGCGTCTCCCTCTTGCATTTTCTACAGGCATCTTCTTCCCATGAAGGCTCAAGGTTCTACTCCTGGGTTCAAGTCTGTGGAAAAGAGCAATTCCTATCCAAATCCCAGGCCTGCCTCTCCACGGCCCAGGCTGGGTTGTGCCCCTGAAGCTGATCCAACACATGAGCAGACAGATGAGGTATGGTGATCAGCTCGGCTTAGGTCACGTGTCCACACAAGCGCCAGGCCAAGGACTCACGACGAGGGAGACACGGCTTCCCCACAGCCCAGGAGGGGAGAGGGTGGCCTCCATCCTGGGATGCCCCCTTCTCAGAGGGAGCCCGCAGAGCAGCCTCCAGGAGGCAGCTCTAAGTCATGAATCCAAGGCCAGGGCTCGGACCCCCTGGGTGTCTGGACTGGCAGGCTGAGCTGTGTGCACAGTTACCCTTGGGTTTTTGTCTACTTTCACCTGCTTGCCCCTGTGGTATACACAGAACTTCAGCAGAGAAACGGACCACCTAGAAGGTGAGATTCACCAGCTGGCCACTTCTTCCTATCTTCCCCCTTTGAGGATCCTTGTCCAGGTCTGACAGGTACGAGCCTGGATTTGGGAAGAGAGGCCTGTCCAGCAAATTTATCCCTCACATCTCAGCTGGATGATAATGAAACACCCTGCCTTAGGAGGTGGCCAAGGCTTGGTCCAATGAGGTGTGTCCACAAGGCCGTATGGCCACATGACCAGAATGCTTTAGAACTAAAATGCAAATGGGCTTCGTTTCACATGCTGATCCAATCAATCAGCGGTGTGCTCTCTGAGTATTAGATGTTTTCAAAAGTGGATTTTGAGATGAAGGCTAGCTCAGCAGGAAGAGTTCCATCAATGATGGTGATGTCTGCCACAGACACAGGATTAGACTTTTAATCCTCCTGTAGAAGTGGCATGGATCGGAAGGCTGGAGCCCAGATCTGAAAGGTCTTGGAAAGCCTATGACTATGTGATTGCATTTTTCGTATCCATTGCAGAGCAAGTCGACTCAGAATTAACATTTTTGGTAAGCAGATTAAATATCTAAGGTGCTTCCCCGGTGACTCAGTGGTAAATAATCCACCTGCATTAGAGGAGACACTGGGGATACAGGTTTGACCCCTGGGTCAGGAAGATCCCCTGGAGGAGAAAATGTCAACCCACTCCAGCATTCCTGCCTGGGCAATCCCATGGACAGAGGAGCCTGGCGGGCCACAGTCCATGGGTTGCAGAGAGTTGGACACGACTCTGCGTGCTAGAGCAGGAACACGCACTCACTACGCCCGCTGCATGTAGTGAGCACGCATGCTGCAATTAGACATCTGAAGCTCACAGAGGTTGCTTTTGATCTAGAGTGCCAGTACCTACCCAGCAAGACCAGGTGAGAATCTCCCGTCTGGCCAATCCCAGATCCTAGATGCATGCCGGACTCAGAAATCTCCAGCAGCAAATGGAACTCGAGTCAGCGGGCAGCCCTGGGCCTCTGCCCCGATGTTACCATTTATGCGCCAGGGGGCCCATGACGAGTCCCTTTACCTCTCTGAACTCTATTTCCTCACCTGAGAGATGGGTGATGCCATGAGGAAAACGACGCTTACCTTAAAAAGGGACTGGGCGCTTCAGACCAGGATGGAGCCACGGGGACCGGATTTACCCTCCTGCCCAAAACTGCAGCAGCGAAAACAAAAAGCAGGCACGATGTAGCGAGCGTCGGTCTCCAAACACTGGGCTTAACCCCCAGGAAACCGGAAATGCGGGGGCAGGTCCTTCGCCAGCCAGCCTCACTACCATGAGGGAACTTCCAGATGACGGGTGAGGCAAAGATTTCATTAGATACACATCAGTAACATGATCCATCAAAGAGCCAATTGAAAACCTGGGCTTCATCAGCATGGAAACTCATGCACTTTGAAAAAGACTGTTATGTAAAGACAAGACCGAGACAGAGAAAAAATATTCACAAATCGTTTATTACTAAAAGGTATGTTTGGAATAAAGAATTCTCAAAATGCAATAGAAAATCAACAAGCCAGTTAAAAATGGGCAAATGATTCAAACAGACACTTCACCAAAGAAGATATCTGGATGGCAAGTAAACACACACACACACACACACACACACACATGCAAGCTCCGCATTATTAGGCATTAGGTAAACGCCAGTTAAAGCCAGTGTACATATTAGAATGGTTAACCATGGACGAGTGAACACACTGAGTGTTGGTGAGGATGTGAGGCCACAGGAAACCTCGTATGCTGCTGAGGGCAACGTGGGATGGCACAGACGCTTCAGAGAACAGTCTGGGGCTCCTTCAGTTACTCATGCCCCCACCACATGGCCCAGCCCTTCCTCGGTGTTTAACCCAGGAGCAAAGGAAGCCTGTGTTCCTTTACTCTCCCTGGGCTTCCCAGGTGGCTCTGCGGCAAAGAATCTGCCTACCAAGCAGGAGACACAGGTTCGATCCCTGGGTCGGGAAGATCCCCGGGAGAAGGAAATGCCAACTCACTCCAGTGTTCTTGCCTGGAGAATCCCATGGATAAAGGAGCCTGGCGGGCTACAGTTTATGGGGCCGCAAAGAGTCGGACACAACTTAGCCACGCAACAGCAGTGCTCATACCAAGACTTTCACATAAACGTTCATAACATCTTTATTCACAGTCATAAAAAATCGGGAAGATCCCGTGTCTATCAACAGGGGAAGGGATACACAGAGTGTAGAAGGGCCATAAAGATGTAATATTAGCCATCAGTACAAAGAACAAACTGCTGATGCGTGATACAATGTGGCTGAAGCTCAAAACGCTCACACTGAGTGAAAGAGCCACACCAAAAAATAGCCTGCGCTGGGTGGTTTCATTATATAAAACTCCAGAGGATACAAACCAGTGTACAGTGACAGACACCAGCTCAGCGATTTGCCTGGGGCTGGGAGAGGCGGTGAGGAGGGGAAGAGAGAGGGATCACAAAGGTTCACAAGGAAGCCTTTGAAGAGGGACGTATATTTTCACTGTCTTCATCGTGGTGATGGTTTTGCCGGTGTATATGTGTCAAAATATAGCCAATGCATCACTTTAAAGATACACAGTTTCTTGTGGGTGAATTATGATTCAATAAAGCTATTACCAAAAGGGAGGAAGAACAAAAGTTTATTGAGGTTATTAAGTGATGTCTTATGCAGTGTGCCCCCACTGGTCTCTGTGGCATTGATGGGACTCCACTAAGGGTGGAGGCGGGTGGAGACACAGTTCTCACACCACTGTCCCTTACTGACGTCGCCCAAGCACCCACGAGGGCCAGACGAGTCTCTCCACTTTACTACTCTGCTCCCAAGCAGGAGCCCCCGCAGGGTGCTGGCCCTCATCGAGCAGAGGGCTAGTAAGAGGGAAGATGGCCAGGGACAGGGAGGCTGGGAGTTCTTGGAGCAGCAGTGACTGAAAGAACCCCGGGATGAGGCCATCTGCTCCCCATCTCCAGAGGAGGCTGGTCCTGGGTCTCTCTCCACCCAGCGTCCCCAGATATGTGAAAGACGGATTCACCCAAAAAGGCTGCTGGTGACTCGCGACAGCCAGGTAGGATGTCCCCTGATCACCGTCCGCAGGGTTGGTCCAGGGGGCATCTCCAGGCACTCCTTGGAGTAGGAGCTCCTCGGAGCCCAGACGGGCAGGTAGGGGTCCAGAAGCAAGTTTAAAAGTGAGAGCGGGAGCTTTAAAGCCAGAGAGCAAATTCTGACCCACTGGTGATTCTTCCAGGAGAGCCTTAGTGCTCTATGAGCAACATAGAGTAAAATGCATCCCTTGGAACGAAGATGAAATATAAATAACACCTGTGGAAGAGCAGGCCAAGTCCACATTCAAGAAGAAGTCTTGCAGGCAGCTGAAAAATATCCCTTCACACAAAAGATATCCGCATTAAATCCCCTGAACCTTATTTGGAAAAATGGCCTTGCAGGTAAGATTATGTTAAGGGATTGTGAGATGATCCAAGGGTATTTGAAGCGTTTGTCACTCAGTCATGTCCAGACTCTTTGCGACCCCATGGACTGTAGCCCACCAGTTTCCTCTGTCCATGAGATTCTCCAGGCAAGAATACTGGAGTGGGTTGTCATTTCCTTCTCCAGGGAAATCTTCCCAACCCAGGGATCAAACCCGGGTCTCCTGCATTGCAAGGGGATTCTTTACCATCTGAGCCACTGTCTTTTAAGAGAAAAAACACAGAGATTTGAGACAGAGGAGCGGAGGTGGGGTGCAGATGGAGACAGAGGCTGGAGCGATGCAGACTGGAGCCAAGGGCTGCTGCAATCACAAGACGCTGGAAGAGGCAGGCAGACGCTCTCCCAGCGCCTCCAGGGGAGTGCAGTCGTGCAGATGCCTCTATGGTGGGCTCCACCCTGCAGAGCTGCGAGAAAACTGATTTCCAAGGTTCAAGTCACGCGGTTTGTTCAGTTGTTATGGCAGCCGTGGGCACGCTCAGTCACCCAGTCGCATCCGACTCTTTGTGACCGCCTGGGCTGCAGTCTGCCAGGCTCCTCTGTCCACGAAATTTCCAGGCAAGAGTAGTGGCGTGGGTTGCCATTTCCTCCTCCAGGGGGTCATCCCCACCCAGGGATTGGTTCTTGCGTCTCTAGCTTTGGCAGAAAGGTTCTTTACCATGGTGCTACCTGGGAGGCCCCAAGGGGCCCTCATAGCCAGACTCCCCTAACAGCCAAGCTGGAGTCCCCCACATTCAGCACCACTGACATTTTAGGTCAGATTATTCTTCTCTGTGGGACCGCCCTGTAGGATGCGAGCAATGTTTCTGGCCTCTGCCCTCTACGCACCAGTAGCTACATTATGCCCTCCACTGACAACCAAAACTATCCCCAGGTGCCACCAAACATCCCCTGGGGGAGCAATATCACCCCCAACTGAGACGATAGACCCACCGCTTAGGCCAGCTCACCTGCCTCAATGTCAGCAGCTGTAGAAAGGAAGCTGGTGGCCGGGAATGGAGGTGGGTAACACTGGCGCAAGCCTCTATCTCGTAGGACTTTCTCTTCAAAACAACTGCTTGAGTACCCATGTGCCAGGCACATGCAAGGCCCTGGGGCCACAGCAGTGAGTTAAACAGATGTGATGTCTGCTCCACGAGTCGCGGTCTAGTGGATTGTGCTAAGGGTAAATTGAAACAAGACATTGAAATAACCTGATGCAAGCCTGTCCCATAGTATGTATGCGACAAATGCCTCTTAAGCTATTAATCATTTAAGCATCAGTTTCTTATTTAGCATAATCCTGATTAGCCTTATAAATACTTAGTGCCATGCCTGACACAGAGAAAGGTCAAGATAAGACAGAAACGGCGATGACGAAATGAAAGGACGTGTGGAGTGCGCGGAGCATGTGCCCGGCCCTCCGGAGGGGATCTGGCTTCTTTCCTTCTCCTCCAGAGGTGTGTAGGAGTTAGCAGAGATGTTTGCAAGAGAAGCCAGGTCTCCTGTCTCACAGACTAGAATAATCTGCTTTGCTGTGTCATTCACTGGGGTCCCACCCTACTCTCTGCATCAGCCAGGCTTTTATAGCAATAATGTTCTGTAACAAACAGCATAAACACTCAGTAACTCCCAACCAGAAGCATTTGTCTTCATGCTCATGGGGCTCGGCTTGGCTGTGGTTCAGCAGCTCTGGGCTGGACTAGGGTGGCTGCTACACTCCAGGTGCAAGTTGGGTTCAGATCTGACCTTGGGTGGTCATTCTGGAGCCTCGGGCATCTTCTGCTTAGTCACAAGAGCACAAGAGATTAAGCCAGCTGACACACGCATACTTAAGGCTCCTGCCTGGATCATGCCTGCCGACTTTGCATTCGTCAAAGCTGCTCATCAGTGGATGGGGACGCTCTGCCACGGTGGGAGGTGAACAGTTTCTGAATGTCTGCTGAACAGTAACCCCAAGTGTCCCACCTCCCTCCAGGAAGGACCTGCATTAAAATGCCTGAATGAATGGATGTGAAAGTCGCTCAGTCATGTCTGACTCTGTGACCCCATGGACTGTAGCCTGCCAGGTTCCTCTGTCCATGGGATTCTCCAGGAACGAATACTGGAGTGGGTTGTCATTTCCTTCTCCAGGGGATCTTCCCAACCTAGGGATCGAACCCACATCTCCTGCACCGCAGGTAGATTCTTCTGTCTGAGCCACCAGGGAAGTTCATAATGCTTGAGGCTGAGAGAAATAAAATGATTCAGCTGGCGTGGAGGACCAGCAGGTCCAGGCATGGGCGGGTCCCTGAAGGAAAACAGAGGCGGAGGCGAAAGGAGCAGAAAATGGTGGGGGATGAAAACGCACGAGCTGGCACTGTCACTCGGGGCCCCAGGGCCTGGATGCTTTGTGTCTCGACACAAAGCTTGTCCATCCCCTGCTTCCAGCATCCTCTTCCTACAGCTGCCCCCCATCCAGCTCGGGACCATGGAGTTTCACTCCACCTGCATCTGTTATCGATATCCAATTAAAACCAACAGAGGGACAGAAAAGGAGAGGGGAAGAAAATGCAGCCAAAATAATAAATCGGGTTTAACTGTGATTGATCACCCCTTGACCACAAGCTGGGCAGGGCTCCAGGGCCAGGAGCTGAAACCCCCAGGAAATTGTTCCATTGCTGGAATGAATCTATGCGGGTTTCAGAAATCACTGGAGAAGGCTCTTTATCATTGCTGTGTGTTGAAATACAGAGGCCTTAGACCCCCTTTCCTCCAAATATTACCACACCCCTCACCCACCCTGCTTTAGTCTAAAATGCCACCACCTCTGGAGCAGTCCCTTGGATTCAGCATCGCCCTCTGTAGATAAGATGTGGAATTACAATACCTCACACCTCTTGTGAACGGGTCCTTTGCTGTTAGCGGTTTTTCCATCTCTGTTATCTCAGATTCCTCACTGGTGAAGCTTAGCAGACACATAACATGTGCATACTCTGTATCCGATGCCTTGACGTGCACTGACATGCCATGGTGAGCAAGATGCCTACATGCTCAGGTCTCGAGGTCTAGAATGGGATACAGCCCTGAAAATGGCCAATGAGCCCGTTCTGTGACCACTGCTATGCCAGGATGGACACGCTGTGTGGGGACGCGAAGGTGGGGCATCGATCTTCAGAGCGTACTTCCTGGAGGAGGTGACATCTCGCTGAGATGGTCGTNTGCCAAGGACAAGTGGTATTAATAATACTTATTTCCAAGAAGTCCATGGAAAGCGCTGGAAAGACCCTCCCCTGGCAGCTCTGTGATGATTCCTTGTGTCGTCCTTCTCAGCCTTGCTCCAGACGACTTGAGGCATACTGTTCCTATTAAGAAGTCCCTCCTCTTGTGCAGGAGTTAGCGTCTGAGAGCTCTGCAGTTCTGTTAGATCCCGGCCCTGCAGCTCACTCAGCAGAAGGGGGCCTGGGAGATGTGGTGGGGCCCGTGAAATCCGTCACCGAGCAGTTGACTGACTCCGCTACTGTAGTGAAATTATCATATCCGTCAACAGCTCATCTCGCAAGCCTCTGACAACAGAGAGAAGAGAAATCGGGGGAGTAGGAAGCAGCTCCTGAGACGCGAGGAGGACGTGCCTCGCATAGGAGAGGAGACCCTGGCTTTAGATACTGATCAGAGTAATAATAACCACAAGCACTCGGGGTGCCCCAGCTCGTTTCATCCTCACAGCCGTGCCCTGAGAAGCTGTTCTGTTTGCCTCGTTTTGCAGGTAAGGGATCTGAGGCACCAGGAAGTTAAGCAGCTTCCCGGAAAGGGTCAAGGCCAAGGACTGAGGTCTGCCTGCCACCAGAGCCGGATCTGAGCCACCAGGCGACTCTGCCCAGGAGCAAAATTCGGGAGACAGAGCTCCAGCTGCCCTTTCCCCACTCACTAGCTGTGTGACGTCAGGCATGCCCCTTAGCCTCTTTGGGTCCCAGCAAGGGGATAGTTCCCTGCCTTGGGAACCGAGGGCCTTTCATTCAGTGTTTATTGAAAACCCACTCTTCCCTGACAGCTCAGCTGGTAAAGAACCCACCTGCAATGCAGGAGACCCCGACTCAATTCCCGGGTTGGGAAGCTCCCCTGGAGAAGGGATAGGCTACCCACTCCAGTATTCTTGGGCTTCTCTGGTGGCTCACCTGGTAAAGAATCTGCCTGCAATGTGGGAAACCTGGGTTTGATCCCTGGGTTGGGAAGCTCCCTTGGAGAAGGGAAAGGCTGCCACTCCAGTATCCTGGCCTGGAGAATTCCATGGACCGTACAGTCCATGGGGGTCACAAAGAGTCAGACACGACTGGGCGACTTCCACTTTCGTGTGCCAGGGCCTGCATCGAGGTGGACCCTGGGTAGGCTAGTGAGCCAGACACTGCTCACGTCTGCCCCCTCCCCATTCTATGGGGGATGCAGACGAACCAGAAGATAGTGAAATGTGTCAGATGGTGTCTGCTCAGGAGAGAAACGGCGTGGCGGGGGGTGGGGTGGAAAGTCCCGGGGAGGGCGCGGTGATTTTAACCAGGGCGGCTGGAGAGGCCTCACTGAGCAGAGAGCCACAGGAGGAGCACGTGCGAGGCCACAGAACATTCTGGGTGGAGGGAGCACCACGCGCAAAGTGCAAGTTGGCCGCTGGAGGCGGGGAGGGGACCTGGGAGGTGGGCATGTGTTACTGGTCAGGTCGTGGGGGGACCTTGCCTTTTCTTGGTGACAGGGGGAGTCATGGGAAGGTTTGGAGTAAAGGGCTGATGGCCTGTCTCTGACTTTGTAACAATCTCCTGGTTGCTAAATGGAGGAAAATGAGTAGAGGCGGGGGTGGAAGTGTGGGGGCCAGGAGACCACCAGGAAGCTCTTGCCGCAATCTAGGCGCAGGATGCCGGTGGCCCGGACCACGGTGGGTGTGCCTGAGGTCAGGGTGCATGGGTTCTGATGCTGGAGCATCCGATAAGCAGACACAGCCTCTAGACAAGCCCCTCATCAAGAGGTAGCTGTGAGCTGGACCCTCTCCCAGCTGGGATTCTGTGCAGCTGCTGATTGGGGGTCTCGGGCTGCTGGCAGACTGCTCCCCGCTGGGCGCCCCAGCCTGTAGTCCTTCCCTATATACTCAAGGGCACTCGCCCCCCGAGCCCTCACAGACCCGGAGGCTGAGGCCCGCCCCTGCCCTGCAGTCAGCAGCACTCTGCCGCCCTGATGGGCATGTCAAGGACACAGACCTCTGCCCTCCGCCCACGGCTTTGTCTCCCTTCACCTCCTTGGCTTTCTCCTGCCTGTGCAAGGCCCAGGGTGTGGACGGGGAGTGCGTTTCCCGCCCCAGGAACCCAGGTAGCGTCCATCCTCAGGCTTATTCCCTCTGATCAGCCCTGTTTCCGACTTGCCGATTGAAATGGGACTTCCGGTCAGGAGAAAGCAGCTCTTGGGCCCCGGGGAGCCTCTGGGCTCAGACAAGGAGCTTTGATCTCGATTTAAAAAGAAGTGGCTCATCTCGAGTTTCCCCAGAAGCAGATCCTGAGATGAGGATTTTGATTCCAGTCGGGGACACTGAGGGGGACATGAGACAGGGACAGATGTCAGAGCTGGGAGTGTTAGCTGAGCAGGTGACCCATGCTGGGGAGCTTGGGAGACACGCAGAGCTTCAGGGCTGCCCTGGCTGCGGGGTGAGGATGCTGGCATTTATCGCCACCTCTCAGCAGTAGTGCCCTGGGTGAACGCTGCTCGCAGGGCCATTCGTCCTGGCCCTCCAGCCTGCCTCACTGCTCAGCCAGAGAGAGGGTCCTGGGCTCAGCACCGCCCTTTCCCCCAGGAGAGTGTGCACAGCCCAGCAGAGCTGGCTGTGGCTTTTACAACTTTGAAATGGTTTCTTCCCCAACAGAGGCAGGCTTTCAGGAAGATAATCTTGCTATGGACATAAAAAATATCTAGTTAGGACCTCAAAGCTGGTTGTTTCTTCTAGGTTTCATCTCCCTCTGTCTCAGCTTAGGCTGCTATAACAAAAGACCATCTCTGGGCAGCTGAAACGGTTTCTCTGTCCTGGAGCCTGGGAAGTCTCAGATCAAGGTGCTGGAGGATTCAGTGTCTGGTGAGAACTCTTCCTGGCTTGCAGGCTGCCTTCTTGCCGTATCATTACGTGATGGAGAGAGGAACTTCTGGTTTCTCTTCTTNTTTTCCACAACCCAATGGATGATTTTGGGGTTTACACACCCCGTATGGAAGACCACCATCCTAGACAACAGAATCAGAATTGAAAGTTTCTGAAACAAATCTATGATGGTGGCTGTAACCAATAACAGGAGAATAAATATAGATGAAGGTCAAATGTTGCACTTCAATTTCCAAATTGAGCCCACTTTGAGGAATTTTATATGCAAGTACACTACTGTAATACTAGCACATCACCAGCAGATGACTTCTAGCTCTAGTAATTGAAGATGGGTGGACTGAGCAGCAAGCAGCATTTCAAGAAAAGCCAACCTTAACAATTATTCAAACCCACCAGATGGTGCCCCATTCTTGCTACTATCACTATGTAACATTGCTGTATTAAATTAGTGTGTTTTCTTTCTAGGGATTTCTTGAAACAAAATAAGGTTTCAGAGGGCAGGAGCAATATGTGCCTGCTTCCATCACTTTGGGAAACTGCTTTGATACCAAGGCAACCAGAAATTCTGTTACCTGAGAGAGCCCTGCTTTTCATTCCTTTGGGACCAGCATCCCAGCTTTGGGTTGCTGGTTATTAACTGCAGCAGGAGGGGAGAAAGGAGCAGGCATCCTTACTAGTTCATCAGTGAAGGTGGTTTTCTGAACAACTCCACTCAAATCTGAACGTTTATATCACAATTTCAGGTCAAAGTATGGAATCTCTGTAGAAACTGCCAAACCCTAAAAGTGGGGTTAGGGCAACCAAGTGTTTTCTGGGTAGAATATCCTTTGGGCCAGCCACAGTGACTTTGTAGAAAGTTATGGTAGGACAGAGCAGAGAGAACAAAGGCTTTGGGGTTAGACAGATGTGGGATGGACTCCATCCACACTGCCTGTGTGATATCAGGCAAGCTACTGAGCTTCTCCATCACAAAAGGCAGTTAGCAAAATGCTGTAAGATTTTCTAGGCTTATTGTAAATGCTGGAAAGAATATTCATAGAGCATCATGCACAAGATCCAAGCTCTCCATTCACTCAGTCATGCCTGAAGATGTGAATACCTGAGCCACTTGTTAAAAATACAGATATTTCTCCCTAGAGATTCAGATGTCACAAGCCCAGAGTGANCCTTTAGGCTGCCACGCATGTGCACGCATGCTCGTGTGGGTGGGGTTCACACAAGGTCAGCTTCCGCCACAGAACACGAAGATGTAAACGACAGCCACCCCCCAGTCTGATGGGTGAGACAGAGCCCGCCCAGCATGTCCCCAGCCCAACGGGGAAGGGATCTTTGTGCATGGGGAGCGCCCAGTCTGATGAGGGGCTCCCAGCCGCTCTCACCTAACTCTATGCATCAGCTGCTAGTTTGATGAAGAAAAATGAGCCTGCCCTAGGGATCCCCAGATCTGATGGGGGACTCCCAGCCCAGCTCCCGGGGACCTGCCATTTTGACGAGGAAGATCCAATTTCTCCCCAGGAGGAGACCCTGGTCTGAAGCGGGCATCCATTCCCACCCTTAGAGGATGCTCCGGTCAGATGGTGAGGACGCCTAGCCTGAAGTGGGAGCTGATCCCTTGTCCTTGGTGAGCTTCCCACCTCTGAAGGGAGAGGCAGGACCCTCGACAGTGAAGAGATCTGATGACAAGACCCGCAACAGAAACTTTTTCACAACACAGACCTAATTACAGCGCTGCTGACCTGCTCTCAACTCCTCATTTACACTTTCCTGGGGAAATGGCAAATAGCGAGAATGTGTAAATTGAGAAAGATTAATATAATTACCTGAGCTATTTCTTGTCATCTTTTCATATCAACAAAAATCACAAACCTTTCCTGGGGAGAAGCCTGGCCATGATGGACTGTCTCACTGAGGCGGGCAGCTGGCTTCTTCTCTGCAGGAAGCAGAGTCTTGCAGACACCCCGTTCTGGAAGCCAGCCCTGACAGATGGCTTGGCTGTGTGATGGAGAGGGCCTGGGCCTTGAGTCAGCAGATGTGGATTCGAGTTTGGGCTCTGTCACCACTCCGCGTGTGACTCGGAGGTCCCCACCTCTGTGAGCTCAAGTCCTGCCCAGTACGGATCTAGAGGTACTGATCACAAGTCCAGACACCGTGTTAAGTGCATTATAACCTTGATGGCAAGGAATCGGTGCAACCCCTCCCCTCTCAAGGACCTTCTGTTATTATCCTCACTTTTCAGATGAGAAAACTGAGTCTCAGAGAGGTGACGTCACTTGCCCAGTGTCAAATAGCACAGAAGAAGATCCTAGGGCTGTGACCTTAGTAGTGGCTTTATCATTCAGTCGCTCAGTTGTGTCCGACTCCTTGCGACCACACGGACTGCAGCATGCCAGGCTTCCCTGTCTTCACTGTCTGCCAGAGCTTGCTCAAACTTATGTCTATTGAGTCAGTGATGCCATTCAACCATCTCACCCTCTGTCATCCCCTTCTCCCGCCTTCAATTTTTCCCAGCATCAGGGTCTTTTCCAAGGAGTTGGATCTTCACATCGGTGGCCAAAGTATTGGAGTTTCAGCTTCAGCGTCAGTCCTTCCAACGAGCACCCAGGACTGATTTCCTTTAAGATGGGCTAGTTGGGTCTCCTTGCAGTCTGAGGGGCTCTCAAGAGTCTTCCCCAGCACCACAGTTGGAAAGCCTTGGTACCCACAGCCTGCCGCCCTGGCCCCGCCCTCTCCCTGTGCCCCCAGAGGACAGAGGGCTGACAGCAGGGGCCCAGGCGGCAGTGTGGCCACAGGACGCTTGCAGGCCTTTTGCTTCAGTTTCATCTTCTAGAACATGGGACTAGGAAGAGCGCTGACTGCGTCAGCTGATTTGAGGTACCGAGTTAACTCGTGCAAAGCACTCTGAGCAGCCCCTGGCCCACGGCGAGCCCCGCTAGCTGGGTTGTTATCCTCTCACGCAGGGGCCTTGCCAGGCACCTGCATCTGAGATGCTCCTCTTTAAACTGTTAAGCGCCCAGGCACGTCATGGGCCCTTTGCACCTCTCTTGGAGACGCAGAGCTCAGAGAACCCAGCAATGTGCCCAGAAGGTTCTGTCGGTCTACTGTCTTAGTTCACACAGACTCCGGTACTCGCACCAAACGTTCTGGGAAAACACTGTAAGAGCAAAGTGTGGTGAACTCCGTACTGATAGACATCCCATTGTGAGCCATTTAAGGGGCCCAGAAAGCAGTTTGGGGCTGCAAGGAGATGAAACCAGTCCATCCTAGAGGAAAGCAACCCTGAATATTCACTGGAAGGACTGATGCTGAACCTCCAATACTTTAGCCACCTGATGCAAAAAGCTAACTCATTGGAAAAGATCCCAATGCTGGGAAAGACTGAGGGCAGGAGGAGAGGCGGGCGGCAGAGGCTGAGACAATTGGATGGCATCACCGACTGAATGGACATGAGTTTGAGCAAGCTCCAGGAGATGGTGAAGGACAGGGAAGCCTGGAGTGTTGCAATCCACGGGGTTGCAAACAGTTGGACATGACTGAGTGACTGAGTAACAAGTTTGCAGAAAACATATCTGTGTTTAAGCAAGAAGTACCCAGGAGCTGGCGTTGTTCAGGGCTTGGTACCAGGCTGTGGGCGGGGCTCCAGAGCAGATACAGTCCCTGCCTTCTTGGAGCTGAGCCCCCAGCCTCACGGACAACATGGGTGTGAAATGAGAAGGTCTGTGGAGGCCAACATGTAGGGAAGAGGATGCTCCACACCCATGAGACGCCAGCCCAGAGGAAGGCCTCAGTTTATCCTGTTGCGAGATGGTGATGACAGTTCCTTCTCCCCGGCTGCTGCCAAGAGTGAAGGAGTCACTGTGGAAAGTGCTCAGCACAGGGGCTGCTCACTCAGTGGCAGCTTTTCTCTCTTTATTTTTGGCTGCACTGTGAGGCGTGCAGGATCTTTGTTCCCTGATAACCAGGGATCAACCTGTGCCCCCTGCATCGGGAGCTCGGAGATTTCACCACTGGACCGCTAGGAAAGTCCTGGTGGTCCCTCTTTTTAATAGAATGATATTAACAATGGGCCTGGTCAGTAGTGAGCATGAAGGTATATGTGGGTAGGGAGATGGGACTGGGGGGCATCCCCTTCCGGTGGGGGGAGATCTTGGGAGCCAGCTGCAGGGGAACTGGGCATTACTGTGAAGCTGGATGCTGTTGGTAAGCCCAGGGCTGGGGCCTCTGGTTCCAAGTGTTGGGGGGTAGTCTGTGGCCCAGGGTGATCAGGGATCCCTCAGCTCCATTCCAGAAGGCCTCCAGGGTTCTTTGAGTCTGAACCTAACTGACTGACAGACATGATCTTTTCCCCCTGTTATTTCTGCTAAATTAGGTGACCAGGCCTTTTTCTCTGGCAGATCCAGGGACACAGAATTGCATGCTATTTTGCATAAATCAGGGACTCATTTGCATCTATTTGCATATCCCTCTTGATATGAGGTTCACGAGGCCCAAACTCAATGTGCGTGAAATGAAATAAGTATGTCGAGTTCAACCTCTCTGAGTTGACCTGAACCCCACAGGCAGGGATGGAGGAGCTCAGAGGGGCCAGGGCTCCCTGGGGTCTATCGGATCAAGAAAGAGCCCTGGGATGCTCAGGATGCTCTTGCAAGGATGCTCAGGACTGAGGCGGGGAAGAGGGCTTTGAGCACAAAGCTTCTCTGAGCCCAGAGAAGCTGACTCATCTGTGGTGAAGCGGCAGGGCAGGTGTCCTTGGGACGCCACATGGCCTGGGGGTGCCGCACGGCCTGGGGGTGCCACATGGCCTTGGAACAGGTTGCAGCCCCACTCGTAGGGCTTCCTTACTGAGCGCCTGCATTGTGCCAGGCACCGTATTGGCTTCTCATTACAGCTGAATGAGGTAAGTTATTATCAACCCCATTTTAGAGATGAGGAGACTGAGGCCCAGAGAGCGGAAGGGACCTGTTCAAGGCTGCAGGTCCCGGAGACCCTGCACTCTAACACAGGCCAGCTTGGTTCCAGAACCTTTCTTTTCTGACAAGGGAGAATGAGAAACCCGACCACTGGCAGCTCAGAGTCCTCCTTGGAGCCCAAGCATCTCTTTCCCAGGGCTAGGCCCTCTTCTCTCCTTCCCCATGTCTCACGGGACTGCTTTGCGGGGAAAGAACTGTAGGGGCGCCAGTGCCTTTAGCACGCTTGGTTTCCATGGTGACAAGGGCACGACAGCCTCCATCCCACATGGGGAGGGAGTGGTTGGGTAGTTCCCTCGAGGGAAGGAATGCCAGGCCCAGCCCTGACATTAGGCCTGGCACTGAGCAGGGCCTCTGTGAGTACTTCTGGAGTTAATTCAAGCTGAGTGGACACAGGGGGCATGCCTGCCACCACTATTTGCCCAGCCCTCTGGGGATGGGTTACCCTCCGGGGATGTGCCGGGGTCCAGCCCCAGCAGGATCCAGGGGTTCCCTCAGGATGCACAGAGTTGGTGAGAGAGAGAGAGAGAGATGGGGAGACCAAGCTTAGGTAGAACAGGTCTGTAACTTTATTTTTTAAAAGAGCTTTTATTTCTTGGGTTGTACATAGAGGGGAATGGAAGATGCAGAGTCATGCAGAGTCATGCACGGTCAGCTGTTCTGACCCTTATCGAAACCAGGCTTTCTTTCTGCATACCTTTCATGTACAAAAGTCTTATGTGATTTACATCATCTTCTGGCCTGGAGGCCTGTTAACATTTTATAACCCTTTTTTCTGATAAAGGCTTGTCAACCAGAAAACTTATTTTCTCTAAAAGTGTTTTTTCTAAAGTCTGGCGGCACTCTCAGAAAGTACTAAGTAAAGTTACATTCCTATGGGGCAAAGGTGCAGTGGGTTATAACAAAGAAAAAATTTATTAACTCAAAGGTCTAATGTTGCTAACACCAAGGCTACTGCTTATTTTCCCTACATACCAACTATGTTAACCAATATACTCCCAGGCACACAGTGGGTAAGGGGTGTGGAAACTTGGCAGCAAGCAGTGGCTCAACAATGAAATCCTTCACCAGCACTGTTCTAATAATTTTTACTCCTCAAAGGGCTCTATGCCTATTAGGAGTTTAGAATGTTTGAGTTCCCCTGCCTTTCATGGTTGGGAGGTTGTGAACAATCATGTGCATTTGTTGTAAGAGTATGTATAAACCTGCCACGCAAGTTAGAATGCTAACAGAGGGTTTAAATTAAAATATTCTTTTCATGCCCAGGAGACTTATCAACTAGAGCCCTAAGTTGATTTTCTCCAGAGAAAGGTGGTCGGGGATAGCCCCCTGTTAATGCCAGAAGAGTTGGTGGAAGGCATAATATAGTAATCAGTAGACAGAGAGATTTTGGTATTGGGGGTAGATGCTCGAGCAGGTCAAGGGAGTCCCTCGAGTCCTGATCCGCTTGCCTGTCAGGTCTCCCCTCATGCTTGTCATGGGTGGGATCTCACGTGCTGGCTCCCGGCAGGGATGGGTTACCCTCGGGGTATGGGTTACCCTCCCAGAATGGGTTCCCCGCCTGGGGATGGGTTACCCTCCAGGGGATGGGTTACCCTCCAAGGCCTGGTTACCCTCGGAGTATGGGTTCCCCTCTGGGAATGGGTTCCCCTTGGGGGACAGGTTACTTTCGGGGTACAGGATACCCTGGGGTGGGTTCCCCTTGGGGGATGGGTTACCCTCTGGGAACGGGTTCCCCTCGGGAGATAGGTTACCCTCTGGGGATGAGTTACCCTCGTGGGATGGGTTCCCCTATGGAGATGGGTTACCCTCCTGGGGTGGGTTACCCTCGGGGTATGGGTTCCCCTCTGGAGACAGGTTCCCCTTAGGGGAAGGATTCCCCTTGGGGGACAGGTTAAGATGTGTATAAGAGACAGGCCTGGGGGTGCCACNCCTTTTTTCTGATAAAGGCTTGTCAACCAGAAAACTTATTTTCTCTAAAAGTGTTTTTTCTAAAGTCTGGCGGCACTCTCAGAAAGTACTAAGTAAAGTTACATTCCTATGGGGCAAAGGTGCAGTGGGTTATAACAAAGAAAAAATTTATTAACTCAAAGGTCTAATGTTGCTAACACCAAGGCTACTGCTTATTTTCCCTACATACCAACTATGTTAACCAATATACTCCCAGGCACACAGTGGGTAAGGGGTGTGGAAACTTGGCAGCAAGCAGTGGCTCAACAATGAAATCCTTCACCAGCACTGTTCTAATAATTTTTACTCCTCAAAGGGCTCTATGCCTATTAGGAGTTTAGAATGTTTGAGTTCCCCTGCCTTTCATGGTTGGGAGGTTGTGAACAATCATGTGCATTTGTTGTAAGAGTATGTATAAACCTGCCACGCAAGTTAGAATGCTAACAGAGGGTTTAAATTAAAATATTCTTTTCATGCCCAGGAGACTTATCAACTAGAGCCCTAAGTTGATTTTCTCCAGAGAAAGGTGGTCGGGGATAGCCCCCTGTTAATGCCAGAAGAGTTGGTGGAAGGCATAATATAGTAATCAGTAGACAGAGAGATTTTGGTATTGGGGGTAGATGCTCGAGCAGGTCAAGGGAGTCCCTCGAGTCCTGATCCGCTTGCCTGTCAGGTCTCCCCTCATGCTTGTCATGGGTGGGATCTCACGTGCTGGCTCCCGGCAGGGATGGGTTACCCTCGGGGTATGGGTTACCCTCCCAGAATGGGTTCCCCGCCTGGGGATGGGTTACCCTCCAGGGGATGGGTTACCCTCCAAGGCCTGGTTACCCTCGGAGTATGGGTTCCCCTCTGGGAATGGGTTCCCCTTGGGGGACAGGTTACTTTCGGGGTACAGGATACCCTGGGGTGGGTTCCCCTTGGGGGATGGGTTACCCTCTGGGAACGGGTTCCCCTCGGGAGATAGGTTACCCTCTGGGGATGAGTTACCCTCGTGGGATGGGTTCCCCTATGGAGATGGGTTACCCTCCTGGGGTGGGTTACCCTCGGGGTATGGGTTCCCCTCTGGAGACAGGTTCCCCTTAGGGGAAGGATTCCCCTTGGGGGACAGGTTACCTTCAGGGGACGGGTTACCCTTGGGGGACGGGTTACCCTCCTGGGGTGGGTTACCCTTGGGGTATGTGTTACCCTCCAGGAATGGGTTCCTCACCTGGGAATGGGTTACCCTCCAAGGAACAGGTTACCCTTCAGGGGATGGGTTACCCTCTGGGGCCTGGTTGCCCTCGGGGTATGGGTTACTCTCCGGGGGACAGGTTACCTTCAGGTATGGATTACCCTCTGGGGGATGGGTTACCCTCTGAGGACAGGTTACCCTCAGGGGATGGGTTTCCCATGGGGGATGGGTTCCCCGTGGGGGATGGGTTTCCCTCAGGGGATGGGTTACCTTCTGGGGACGGGTTCCCCTCAGGGGATGGGTTACCCTCTGGGGATGAGTTACCCTCGGGGGACGGGTTCCTCTACGGAGATGGGTTCCCTCCAGGGATGGGTTACCCTTCAGAGATGGGTTTAAGTGCTGAAGATTCTCCACCACTTCTCTCGTGGAGATGCTTCTTTACCTTTCTCTGAAATCTGAGTCTGTCTTTCTATTCGACAGTGGAGTACGATGGGTGTGACACTATGCTGGTTCCGGGCCTGATAGCTTCTTCTTCCATGCTTTTGGGAGCCCTGAGCTCCCGTGTGGAAAGTCCAGCTGCCCTGATGGAGGGATGGCTGGGAAGAGCCACAGAGTCAGAGAGGCCCTGAGAGAGTCCTGCTGACGGGCACCACGCACACAGGTGAGCTGTCTTGTACCCGTTTGCCGGGTCATGTCCCCAGATGACGACAGATCCAGATGTTGTCATGTCGAGCAGAAGATCCACGGAACTGAGCCCAGTCAACCCACAGAATCATGGCAAATCATCACAGAAAATGTTCTAAGATGCTAAAAGTTTGGGCAGTTCGTGTTAGGTAACCACATGCCTCCTCCCCTTCTGGCAATAAAGCATCCTTGGGGGATGCCCTTTCACCTTCTCACCCAGGGGGTGGTACCAACCCTATCAACACCTTGTTCCTTCAGTCCCAGGAAGTGTTGGAACCCAGGCCTAGTCAAGATAATATTAAACCACATGGCAATAGTGATTGGCTCAGAGATGGCATGTGACCCTAGATGAACCAATCAGGGTCCGTCCTGGGGTTGATATGTTGATGATGGGTGAGAGAAGCTATGTCTTCTGCACTTGCCGAGCTGGGGTGAGGTGAACCCAAAAGCTGTCTGGGGTCCCGTCCCCACCTGCCTCCTCATGCCAGCTGGAAGTGGATGGATTCCAGCTGTGGTCTGAGAGGACTGCAAAGGTGGTGCAGTGACTGCTGGGCCAGCTCTCTCCCTGGACTTTATAGTTTGATGAGTTACATGGTTTTTCTCCTTTAAACTGGTTTGAGGAGATTTCCATCATTGAACCGATGGGACGCATCACACCGACTCTATTTCTTGGCTTTAAATGGCTTGCGCCACGTTGTTCTGTTTCAGAGGCTCCATCCTCATGGGAAAGGAAAGTAAAGATGACCTGTTGTGTCCAGGGCCCTGGTGCTGGGCGCTTTGCTCTGTTCTGGCACTGAGCGCTCACCGCTGCCTGCAGGGGAGGTGACCCTTGGGCATTTGGCAGGGTGGGGGTGGGTCACAGGCCGAGTGGCAGACCCTCAACCATGGCGTCGTGTGGCAGCTCTGCTCGGGGGCAGAGCAAGGCAGAGACCAGACGGGGAGGAGGGGGCAGGTGAGGGAGTCCCATTAATTTTTCCAGCCTTAAATCAATTTAATGGGAGCCTCCAATGACTCTGATTTCATTTTTCATTTTCACCATTACAATTATCAGTTGATAATACCGGCAGCTCAAGCTTGAAATGGGACAGCAGACTAGAGGCTGTCAGAAAGGGAACAGGACCAGATCACACCAATTATCTAATATTTTGCTAATTAGACACCCAATGCATCTCTCTCATTTACAACAAGGGGGAAAAAGGCCTCACACTATCATTGTTATTCTTCTTTGCTGATCAGCAGTTATCACGTACCCCAGCTTGGGGATTTTACATCCCAAAGAGAACCTCCTTTTCCCAGTTCCTTCATCCCCACAGAACTGCGTCCTGTGATATCGGGGGGCTCCTGAAGCCTACCTTTAGTCCTTCTTGCTGCTCTGGGGAGACAGTGCAGGTGGCCCTGGTGTGCTCAGCCCCTGGGGGGGACACAGTGTCGGGCGCAAGATGCACGGTGAGAGGCTCAGGCACCTCCAGACCTCAGAGCAGGGGTTCAGAGGGGCACCCGTGGAAGGAACTGGACTGGAACGTTGTTCAGTCCGTCTAGTCAAGGCTATGGTCTCTCCAGTGGTCATGTGTAGATGTGAGAGCTGGACGATAAAGAAAGCAGAGCACCAAAGAATTGATGCTTCTGAACTGTGGTGTTGGAGAAGACTCTTGAGAGTCCCTTGGACTGCAAGGAGATCCAACCAGTCTATCCTAAAGGAGATCAACCCTGAATATTTACTGGAAGAACTGATGCTGAAGCTGAAACTCCAATACTTTGGCCACCTGATGAAAAGAGTTGACTCATCAGAAAAGACCCTGATGCTGGGAAAGACTGAGGGCAGAGGAAAAGAGGGGGACAGAAGATGAGATGGTTGGATGGCATCACCGACTCAATGGACATGAACTTGGGCAGACTTCGGGAGATGGTGGTGGACAGGGAGGCCTGGCGTGCTGCAGACCATGGGGTTGTGAAGAGTCGGACTTGACGTGGCAACAGAACAACAACAACCAATTGTTCAGAGTCAGGAGCCTTCCCTCCCCTTTACAGATGGGGAAGGGGCCCAGAGAGGGGTGTGACCCAGCTAAGGAGCCACAGAAGGTTCCAGCAGCGCTGTGCCTGGGCCCTGGCTCTCCTGAGCCCAGTCCACTAGGCTCTCCACTCACTGCATATGGCCAGTGTGAACGCAAGGTTGTCAGAGTCTCCTGTGCAGCTGACAATTGGTTAGAAGGAAAACATGGTCAGTGAGTGTGTTCATGATAGCCTACCCGTCTGCAGGCCTGCATGTCCACACGGCCACCCCTCTTTAGCACAGAGGGTGGCAGGAGAAGCTTAGATTTAAGGTCAGAAAAACTGGATTCAAACCCTGCATCTACCACTGACCAGCTGTGTGATGCTGACCAGATTCTTCAACCCTTCGAATCCCGAAGGGAGCTGAAAACCCGGAATGAGAGAGGTCTCTTGAAAATCAGGAGTCTACTGTTTATCCAGCAGGACCGTTTTCCAAATGGACACACAGGGTCAGAGAGAGGGCTTCACTGTTTCATTCCAGTAATAATAGTAACTGCTACTCTGTACTAAGCACCCACTGTGTACTCTAAAGGAAAGGAAAGTGAAGTCACTCAGCAGCGTCTGACTCTTTGTGAGCCCGTGGACTGTAGCCCACCAGGCTCCTCTGTCCATGGGATTTTCCAGGCAAGAGTACTGGAGTGGGTTGCCATTTCCTTCTTCAGGGGATCTTCCTGACCCCGGGATCAAACCCAGGTCTCCTGCACTGCAGGCAGATGCTTTACCATCTCAGCCACTGGGGAAGCAGGTTGGTCAGTCATGTCTGACTCTTTGTGACCCCATGGACTATACAGTCCATGGAATTTTCCAGGCCAGAATACTGGAGTGGGTAGCCATTCCCTTCTTCAGAGGATCTTCCTGACCCAGGGATTGAACCCAGCTCTCCCACATTGCAGGCGGCTTCTTTACCAGCTGAGCCACAAGGGAAGCCCGAGAATCCTGGAGTGGGGGGCCTTTCCCTTCTCCAGGGGATCTCCCGACCCAGGGATTGAACTGGGGTCTCCTGCACTGCAAGTGGCTATCAGGGACGTGCCTGTCCTCTAGGCGCTTGTCAGATGCGTTCTGTGCATCTCGTTTAACCAGAGCTGGCAAGTGGGATTGCCGCGTCTTTTTCACAGTGGGGAAGCCCGAGGCTCTTAGCGGTCAGGTGACCCGACTCCTGTGGCACAGGACAAACCAGGGCTTGTTCCCAAAGCCCTTTAGGACGAGAATGTTTCCCAGGTCCTTCAGCCTGAGGATGAAATGGTGATTAGGGGCGGGCGGGGACCTCGAGGAGGGGCCAGCATGCCCTGAGGCACCGGCCCCGAGCCCTCTGACCTGTGCCTCCACCCTGATCCCAGAGCTCAGGGCAGCAGGCTCTCAGAAATACGGTTGGCTCTGCTCTGCTGAACTTCATTGTCTTTATCAAATTAATGTATGCGAACCAGTGTGACCACCTAATTAAGACGTTTCCCAGGGCCCTGTGCTGGCTGCTTAATGATGTGCAGGCAGCTGGCCTCATGTTCAGAGAGTCCTGGGGTGTCAGGGCCTGACCCGATGGTGGTGCGGCTCCTGCTCTGCCACGGTCTGGGGCTGGTCCCTCCCATTGGGGCCGCCACTCCCGGAGGGACTCCAGGGCTTCTCAGGAAGGGGGTGAGCTGTGTTCTGCAGTGCCTGAGTCCCTCGGAGCTAACTGGGAAGTGATGAGGAGAGACTTTCTTTGTGCCCATAATGGCTCAGCCCTGCAGCAGAAGGCCCCCAGTTTGGTTAATGAACTTCTTGTCTGTTTGGAAATGAGATTTCTAAGATGGGAAAGGAGGGCAGGCAAGGGAGGCCGCAGCAGTGTTCTAGGCGAGTGAGGATTCCGCTCGGAGCGGGGAGGCAAGGTGGCTGAGGGAAGTGCTGGTCCTTAGGTGGTGTGATGGATGGATGGGGTGGGGGGGAGGTCAGGGATGGCATCCTGTGTCAGGCTTGGGCAAGCGGACAGAGAACGGTCGGTCATGCCAGCACAGTCACCCATTCACCCATTCCTTCCCTGATTTGCCCAACACCCACACCCACACCCGCTGCTCACCTATTTGCCAAGTCCTGGGAGCCAGGTCCTGGGAATAACACTACTGAACAAGACAGACTGAAGTGTCTGTTCCCACAGAGCCAGCACTCTAGGAAGACTTGGTCCTAAACTCGAGAGCCGTTTAGAATCGTCAAACCTGGAGTCTTCGGTTCCCTGAATCTAAAATCAGACTCTTCACAAAGACAGCTGCTAAATGGCTGAAGCCAGAATGGACCGAGGCCTCCCCTCCTCTGCTGCGCCTCATCTTACACATTGTGGTACCTGCCGACGGGCATGTCTGAGCGTCCCAGAGTGTTCTCCTTGCTCCTCGAGGCCCTCTGTGGTGTGTTCTGAATGAGGCCGCCTCCCTGGGCTGCACGCTGTTTCTTGTCCTGAACCCCAGCTCCCAGGACCCTCCACCCCTGCTCAGCCCCACCCTCCTCATCCCAGCTTCTGTGTCCTCAGTTGACTGGCTGCTTCTCTTCCTGTCTCAGCCAGGCTCTGGGGCAGGCACCCCCAGCCCCTACTCTTTGCCTTCCCCGTTACTCCCCAACCCCTGGGTCTGCCTGCAGTGACTGCAGAGCCGTCTTAGATCACAGGAAGGAAGGAATGATGCTGAGGAAGCAGCGATAATCGCTCGGCTGTTGGGGGCTTGCTCCCTGCCAGGCCCTACCAGGCCCTGACTTTCCCACCATTGTTAATCCCCACGGGTAGACGCTGTCGCTGCTTCCTTCCCGCAGACCAGAAACGAGGCCCCGGGGCGCACAGCTAGTAAGCGGCCGAGCTGGGATCTGAACCCAGGACTGTGGCTCAGGAGCCCACACGCTTAACCAGTGCTGTGTGGAGACAGGAAGCTGGGTGAGGGATCCCCCGGGCGAGGCTGCAGAAGATGAGTCTGATCTGCGAACAGCTGCCTGGTTTTCAGTGAGGGGAGGCAAGGGAAGAGCCTGGAGGCCTGCTGATGGAGCGCGCGAGCGTGTGCTGACTCTACGTGACCCCCGTGGACTGTAGCCCGCCGGGCTCCTCTGTCCGTGGGGTTCTCCAGGCAAGAATACTGGAGCGGGTTGCCGCGCCCTCCTCCAGGGGATCTTCCCGACCCGGGGATCATCGGCTGTTGGGCTCTTTACCACTAACACTGCCCGGGAAGCCTCACCTTGGCTGTGGTTCTGTCTAAATGTGGGCCTGCGCCCATCTGATCATTTCAGACCTGATGATGACAAATAAACAGCAGCCAGCATCAGTCACAGCCACTTTGCCCCTGCCTTTTATCCCAGAACGAACACTGCCAGAAGCTGCCTCCTCCGCGCTCAGCGCCAGCCCTGCCCCCAGCCGTGATGTCGGCGTGGCTGCGCCTGGGATCCCTGTCTGGTTTGCCTTAAAATTTTACACCCTTGTTTTGCAACTCCAGCCCCGTGCATTAACGACCACGTGCTCCAGTGAATGTTCATGGCTCAGATGGCTCGGCATGGGCAAGAGTGGGGCCGTGTGCAGGTGGCGTCTGGGTCTGCTGCCTCCTAGAATTCCTTCCCTGGCTGACCCGCTAAGTCTTTCTCTTGGGCGTCACTTTGTTCAACCGTTCCCCTGCTCCGACCATGCAGCTTGGGTCTGGGCACTGTGTTGAGTCGGGGTAGGGACTTCCCTGGTGGTCTCTATGCTTCCAATCCCGGGGTTTGCACAGGTTTGATCCCTGGGCTGCCAGGCTCCACTAGTGGTAAAGAATTCAATCTCTGGGTCGGGAAGATTCCCCTGGAAGGGGAAATGGCAGCCCACTGCAGTATTCTGGCCTGGGAAATCCCATGGACAGGGGAGCCTGGAGGGCTACAGTCCACGGGGTTGCAGAGAGTCAGACATGACTGAGTGACAGCAGCTTCAGGTAACTGAGATCCCACGCGGCGTGGTGAGGATTTAGGTGTAAGGAAGGGAGAGGCAGGCTAGGATGGGGATGTCGGGGGGCCCACCAAGCCGATGTGTGTTTTCAGGCAAAGCCTCTCGGAGAGCCGTCTCTACCTGATCCCATTGCAGGGCAGGGGGCTCTGGGGTCCAAGTTACACGTTTGAGTTGGTCTTGGCTGGCAACCTGTCAGTCACCGGCCAAGGCTTAGCCTCCGGCACGCAGAGTCCCGGGCAGCTCCGCACCTGTGGACGTGGATAAGGCAGCCCGTTCTCTGGGGGAGAGCGGTGGGCACAGGTCCTGGGGGGCAGGGTCGGCGAGCAGGCTCGCGAAGGGGCTCCAGGGGGCCTGCGGGAGCGCCTGACAGCCTTCATGACGGTGTGGACGAGCTCACGAGCAGAGATGTGTATAAGAGACAGGCTTAATGATGTGCAGGCAGCTGGCCTCATGTTCAGAGAGTCCTGGGGTGTCAGGGCCTGACCCGATGGTGGTGCGGCTCCTGCTCTGCCACGGTCTGGGGCTGGTCCCTCCCATTGGGGCCGCCACTCCCGGAGGGACTCCAGGGCTTCTCAGGAAGGGGGTGAGCTGTGTTCTGCAGTGCCTGAGTCCCTCGGAGCTAACTGGGAAGTGATGAGGAGAGACTTTCTTTGTGCCCATAATGGCTCAGCCCTGCAGCAGAAGGCCCCCAGTTTGGTTAATGAACTTCTTGTCTGTTTGGAAATGAGATTTCTAAGATGGGAAAGGAGGGCAGGCAAGGGAGGCCGCAGCAGTGTTCTAGGCGAGTGAGGATTCCGCTCGGAGCGGGGAGGCAAGGTGGCTGAGGGAAGTGCTGGTCCTTAGGTGGTGTGATGGATGGATGGGGTGGGGGGGAGGTCAGGGATGGCATCCTGTGTCAGGCTTGGGCAAGCGGACAGAGAACGGTCGGTCATGCCAGCACAGTCACCCATTCACCCATTCCTTCCCTGATTTGCCCAACACCCACACCCACACCCGCTGCTCACCTATTTGCCAAGTCCTGGGAGCCAGGTCCTGGGAATAACACTACTGAACAAGACAGACTGAAGTGTCTGTTCCCACAGAGCCAGCACTCTAGGAAGACTTGGTCCTAAACTCGAGAGCCGTTTAGAATCGTCAAACCTGGAGTCTTCGGTTCCCTGAATCTAAAATCAGACTCTTCACAAAGACAGCTGCTAAATGGCTGAAGCCAGAATGGACCGAGGCCTCCCCTCCTCTGCTGCGCCTCATCTTACACATTGTGGTACCTGCCGACGGGCATGTCTGAGCGTCCCAGAGTGTTCTCCTTGCTCCTCGAGGCCCTCTGTGGTGTGTTCTGAATGAGGCCGCCTCCCTGGGCTGCACGCTGTTTCTTGTCCTGAACCCCAGCTCCCAGGACCCTCCACCCCTGCTCAGCCCCACCCTCCTCATCCCAGCTTCTGTGTCCTCAGTTGACTGGCTGCTTCTCTTCCTGTCTCAGCCAGGCTCTGGGGCAGGCACCCCCAGCCCCTACTCTTTGCCTTCCCCGTTACTCCCCAACCCCTGGGTCTGCCTGCAGTGACTGCAGAGCCGTCTTAGATCACAGGAAGGAAGGAATGATGCTGAGGAAGCAGCGATAATCGCTCGGCTGTTGGGGGCTTGCTCCCTGCCAGGCCCTACCAGGCCCTGACTTTCCCACCATTGTTAATCCCCACGGGTAGACGCTGTCGCTGCTTCCTTCCCGCAGACCAGAAACGAGGCCCCGGGGCGCACAGCTAGTAAGCGGCCGAGCTGGGATCTGAACCCAGGACTGTGGCTCAGGAGCCCACACGCTTAACCAGTGCTGTGTGGAGACAGGAAGCTGGGTGAGGGATCCNATACTGGGCGGCAGTGGCCGCTGGCGGAAGCCGCTCACGCCTGTGGGCACCCGGAGCGTGCCCGCTGCTGCACCCCGCGCGGCCTGTCTCCTGACCCCTGACGGTTCTCCGGGGTGGACGCTGTCACTAGTATCCTCCTCTCACAGGGGAGGCCATGGGTCGCAGAGAGGGTGTGCCACTTGCCCGGAGGCACACAGCTGGTCGGGGCAGAGGCCGAGCTTGGGCCCCAGAGCCGACACTTAAGGAAAAAAAAGTGGTTCTGGGCTTCAGGGAAGCTCATACGGAGAGCCATCAAGCCAGCCTGGTGGAAAGTCAGGGAGGTCTTCCTGGAGGAAGGCATTCCTGGCGTCGGCTTCTTGGGCCCCGTTTTTCCCGTTGGTTGGCCATTCAGCAGTTACTCGCTTGCTGCTGCAAGCCCCAGAGGACCATGGAGGACAGGACTGGGAGGAATGATCCCAAGGGAAAGGACGTCCCCGACCCTGAGGAGACAAGGGCAAAGGGGCAGGAAGGGCGTCGCTGGAGCCTCACCCGAGGAGGGGAGGGAGTCACAGGCCTGCCGTGTGGACGGGGCGGGGGTGGAGGCTGCGCTCTTCTCCACGGGGAGAAAGCCCACGTCACTGAGCCCACCTGCAGTGCGGGAGGCGGCCTCGGAACAGTCCTGGCATGTGGCTTTACCACCTTCCATTTCAGAGGAGTCCGAGGCTCAGAGGAGCTGCCGGGAGCGAGGTGGGAGGAGCAGAAAGCGAGGCGGCGTCCAGAGGCGCTGGGGGCTGCGGAGTGCGTCCCCGCCGACCCGAGGTGCTTGCAGACTGTCGCCTCTGCCTCCATCAGACTCGGAGGACAGCGTCTGGCCTCCGTGTGTCCTGAGCAGCTAAGAAGCTCCAGCCCCTCCTGGAGGCACTGAAGTCCTGCAGGGAGGCACCTGCCGCCTCCTTTTGGCCGTGGAAGCGCAGAGTCTGGGGTCACCCATGAAGGACTGGGGATGGGGACACGGCCAGCTTCTAGCACCTCCATGGCCTCCCACAGTTGGCTGACCCTGCTGTGGTCCTCTGAGAGCCTCAGTGTCCTCAGCTGCACAATGGGTATCCTAAGCCTTTCAGGCCGTGTAGGGGGCCTTGTAGGGGTTCAGGGCTTCCTATCTCAGGTCTGAGAGACAGATGTGGGAGCCGAACACTCATCAGTTTGGTGCAGGCAGCCCTGGGCAAGGCCTGTGACGGGGTGGGAAGCAGGCCCTCCGCCTGCCCGTGTCTCTTGGTTCTGACCCTAGAGGGAGGCTCCCGGCACTGGGAAGAGCCCGGCTGCCAGTCTACCGGCCTCGCTAGCCCAACTTCAGGCTTCTGGGGAGCCGCTGAGCCTCCCTCCCCGAGCCCGGGTTTCTCCAGAGTTCAGGTTCCGTCGTCGGGGCTGTTGCGATCCTAAATTCCTGTTTCTGAGGGGGAGGGAGTCTCCCTGACCTCCCACTTCTGTTTCTTTTCTGGAGCTTTCCAGGTCCTTCCAGACTTTCTCAGGCTGTCAGCCACTGCCCTCTCCTTGCATTCCGTCTGCACAAGAGTAGGGGTTCCGAATGAGCTGCCTTGAGGGGCGGCAGCGAGTGCCCAGGAATGAGGTGCTCACCCCCGAGCCTCCCCACGAGTCCTCTGGGCCCTTTGCTCTCCCCTAGCTCCACCATTTTTCTTATGCTGTGGCAACTGTCTAGGGATATATATATATTCATATACATAAAAATATACAGATATATATTCATATATATATGGATATATAAATCTGTATTGACAGTACAGCAATACTAATGAATGTTAACACTTGCCTCTAAGCCCAGTTCAGTCTACTCTGGGCTGCCTTCATCTCTTCACCATCAGGGTGAGTCCCAGGCTCACGGAAGCCTCTCAGCATCACGAACACCAACTCCGAGACGCGCGCCTGGAGCATGGCCCGGGCGGTGCACAGATCCGAGTTCACATGCTGGTTTCGCTGTGGCCCCGGGCCTCTACCTCCCGCCTATGCCTGCCCCGTCACCATGGGAGCCCACACATTCCTCACCCGCCAAAGTGGGGAATGTTGACAGCCTCCAGGAGAGTGTGACCCTTATACACGGCCGGCCTTGCTCAGGCAGCTTGTGCCTTGGGGATGGGCTGGGTCACGCGGCCCTCTTCACCACCCTTGGCGGCGTGCAGATGGGAGTCCTGGCCCCTGTCTGCAGGGAACTTGCCCCCGGGCTCAAGTAGGTGAAATGCGGCACGCATCAACCATTCAGTGATGACTTGGGTTGTTGCAGTAGACGCACAAAGCCGCGCAAAGAAGCCCACTGCCAAGGAGCTCAGTGTCACGCCTGGGAGACAAGCACCAACAGTGATAACCGCTTCTGAAACAACAATGCTGTTAGCAAATAACGACCATTTGTTGAGCTGGGCTGAGAACTGTAAAGTGCTTTGCACGGATTTTATCATACTTCTCATAAAAACCCATGGAGTCTCCCCAGAGAGGTGTGGACGCTTGCTTTCAGGGCAGCACAGCAGGGACTCTGCTCTGGGGCTCTGGCCACAGGCTGCGGGCTCCTGAGGGGCCTCCGTGTGTCACAGCAGCCAGTGACTCTGCGCTGTCGCTTGAACTGCCAGGGACAGAAACCCTAACTCAAAATCGCCTAAATAATAAAGGGCGGTCATGGCAGGACTACTTCAGGCAAGGGTCGATCCAGCTCCCAGACGCCCCTCAGCATGCACAGGACTGCCAGCACACTCCCCCTGTCTTCACCTCTGGGCTCTGCTTCCTCAGTGTTGCGTCATTTTCAGCAAGTCTGCCCCTCCCGCCTCTAGGATGGTCACCAGCTGATTCCCGCTTCGCGTCTGTGAGTAAACAAGGGTCCAAGTCACTCAACAGCTGAGTCCAGGTCCCAGACCTTGGCCTGTGGTTAGCTAGACGTGGGGTACGTGCCCATTCCTGTACCGGTCACTGTGGCCAGCCAGACCGTCCTGTGGGCAAACCACAAGGCCAGGAAACTTAGGGCAACGACAGGAAGGAAGAGGACGGCAAACTGTGAATAAACATCCATACCTCTGACCAGAACGGTATCGCACCCATTTAATGGGCGAGGAAACTGAGGCTCAGAGCGGCCATGCCCCTGGATGGTGCTCTCTGATGGGGAAGGGAGCCTTTCCAGGAGAGGAGAGCCGACTCGCCACTGTGGGCGTCTTACACAGAAAATTCTGCACACACATCCATGCTTAACAAGGGTTTTGTTTTCCTAACACTTCCCACTTTCCTAAAACCCACAGTCGCACCTCACTCTAGCAACTGAAGAATGCAAATAGAAACAGCCAGACTCTCATTTTTTGGCTCAACAAATTGGCAAAGGTGGGCAAAATAATGGTCCTTGGTGCCGGGGCGCGTGGAGGGAGGCAGGCTGTTTATCCCCAGCTGGTCTGAGCTTTCTGGGAAAGAGTGCAGCTAGATTGTGTTAAGAGCCTCTAGCAGTTGGTAGCCTTTGACTCCCACCAATTTTGCTTCCAGGAATCCATCCTGAAATGATGTGGACCATTCAGTAAAGAAACATAACGTTGTCCAGGGCTGTGTTACTTGTAGTGGGGAACCCTAGTAACACTGTGTTCTCACTTGCTTGTCTGCTGATTGCAATGTGCAAAAAAAAAAAAAAAAAAAAAAGAGGCTGTCTTTGTTGCTCTAAACCTGAGCTTACTTTCTATTTCAATATTCCATTCTGACCGGGGACAGAACCCTAATCTCCGTGGCTCAGGCTCCCTACTGCCCCCGCTGCCTCTTTCCCTCCTTGGGTTTGTTCCTGATGCCGTCAGTCACGGCCTGTCCCCAGGGTTCCTCTCCCTGCCTGTGTGGGGGGACATTCTCCTTCTGGACGTGAGGACCTAGCAGTCGGCCAGCTCAGACCCTCTGCTGGACCCGCAGGCAGACATCTCCTCTGCGCTCCTTCTGTGTCGATGCAGGGACTTGGGCAGTGGCAGGTGGGTCCTCCTTGCCTTAGGCTCCTGAACCTTTACAGAGTTCCCAGCAGACTCTAGCATCTCCTTGCTCTCTCAGATACCCTTGTGCTCAGCCCAGGGATTCCTGAGCTGGTCTGGGGTGGGATCCTTGCTCTTACACCTTTCTGCTTTCTCCCCCATCTTCTGCCTTATCTCAGAAGCCAAGACAGCGCCTAGACAAGGTGTGGGGTGCTGCAGAGATGCTGGAGGATTCTGGGGTAATCTCAGCTAGAACCCCAAATAAGAACAGCTAATATTGGGAATTCTCTTGTGGTTCAGCAGCTGGCACTCTGTGGGTTTAATGCTAAGGGGCTGAATTTGATCTCTGGCTGGGAAGCTGAGAGCCACAAGCTGTAGAGCAGCCAAACAAAGCCAAACAAAGAAACAGCTAATGTTTATTGATCACTTACATAGCGCCAAACCCTATTCCAACTGACTTACGTGTATTCCTTACTGTGCGGGCTCAGCCACTCAGTCATATCTGACCCATTGCGACCCCATGGACTACAGCCCGCTAGGCCCCTCTGTCTGTGGGGTTCCCCAGGCAAGAATCTGGGGTGGGCTGCCACGCCCTCCCCCAGGTGGATAGAACCCGCCCCCTCTTCCGTCTGTCTCCTGCGTTGGCAGGCAGGTTCTTAACTGCTAGCAGCACCTGTGAAGTCACATTAGCTCATTAATCTGTCTTAAAACCAACTTTGGTTGTTGAAGAAACTGAGGTTCAGACCATGGATATTTTAATACCCAAGATGACATAACTGGAAACAGAACAGGGCTTTGAACCCAGGCAGTTCAGTTTCAAACTTCCTGCTCCCAGTCATTCCTCCCACGGCCAGCAGGGGCTGGGAGGGGCTGTTGGTGCAGAAAGAGGGGCTGAGGTGGTTTGGGAGCTCAGGGCCGGTTAAGGAGGGGAAGGAGGTTCAGGGTCAGGCCCTCTCCTCCGCCTCCTGCTGGTACGAGCAGCCCTTCCCCAGGCGGGGCTGAGCTCTCCGGCGGCAGGTACCCGAGCCAGTGTCCTCTGTGGTGACCAAGCCTCGGGCTCCCCAGCCTTGACCTCAGCTCTGTCAGGGGAGTCCCTGGATGCTTGCCTCTCGAGGCTTCCAGCAGTGGATGCATTTTGCACAAGAGCCTTGGAGGCTAGATCCTTCTGTGGAGGGCCTGGGAGACCCAGCCTCCTCTACCCCCACATTCAGTCCTGTCCCAGCCGGGAGTGGAGTTCTGAGCACCTACTATGTACTCTCCCTCTCTATATATTTATATGCTGTCTCGGCGGCCCTCACAGTAGCCCTGTGTTACAAGTCCCCTTTTACGGCTGTGGGCGCTGAGGCTCAGGGAGGTGGGGTCGCTTACCGCGGGTCACACAGCCAGCTAGGGGGCAGCTTGGGGTTGAACCCCAACTGGTGTGAGCTCATTCCACTCCATCAGGGATGTGAATAGGAGGGATGGCCCCTGCCCTAGGGTTCTAGACCCTACCCGGCCCTCGAGGGGACAGAGCCAGGGTTGGGGATCCTATGGGGCTAAGGACCACTGGGCGGAAGTGCGGGCTCCGTGAGTGCCACGTTGAGGAACCTGTGTGCCGTCATCTGAGGCATCCCAGTGGTTCAGCTGTCGTCGGAACTTCCTGAGGGGGTTCTTGCAAAGGGACCACATGAGCGAGAAGGGTCGGTGGCAGGGATAGATCTGTTTTGGCTGTCAGCTGATGGGCTCTGTAATCACACAGAGTCCAGCTGAAACCGCAGCTCTGCCTGCTAGCAGCTATGTGGTTTGGGACAAATCCCTTGTGCTCTCCGAGTCTAGGATTCACATTTGGAAAAGGGCTATAACGGCGCCTTCCCTGACTGTAGAGATCAAAATGTACGAAGTCCGCACACAACCTTAGCCAAAATCCGTGAGTGTTTCCCATGCACTTGGCACCACCCTAACCCTTCACACCCCTAACTCCATTTGGTCCTCACTGCAACCCAGTGGAGATGTGGCTCCAAAATCACTGTGGGCAGTGATCGCAGACACGAAGTTAAAAGACGCTTGCTCCTTAGAAGAAAAGCCATGAGAAACCTCGATAGCTTATTAAAAGCAGAGACATCACTTTGCTGGCAAAGGTCCGTCTAGTCAAGGCTATGGTTTTTCCAGGGGTCATGTATGGATGTGAGAGTTGGACTATAAGGAAAGCTGAGCACCGAAGAACTGATGCTTTTGAACTGTGGTGTTGGAGAAGACCCTTGAGAGTCCCTTGGACTGCAAGGAGACCCAACCAGTCCGTCCTAAAGGAGATCAGTCCTGGGTGTTCATTGGAAGGACTGATGCTGAGGTTGAAACTCCATTGCTTTGGTCTCCTGATGGTGATGGGAAGGACTAGGGGCAGGAGGAGAAGAGGACGGCAGAGGAAGAGATGTTTGGATGGCATCCGCGACTCGATGGACATGAGTATGAGTGAACTCCAGGAGACGGTGAAGGACAGGGAGGCCTCGGGTGCTGCAGTCCATGGGGCTGCGGAGTCAGACAGGACTGAGGGACTGAACAGCCCCACCGCTGTGCGGGGGGTGGGGGCGCTCAGAGAGGTGCACCCCGGCCTGAAGCCACGCGGCACAGCCTGGGGCTCGACTGGCCTGTCTGCCGTGGTTGCCCACGGCTCCCCCGCCTTCTCTCTCCCTGCCCCTCTCACGCTAGGCCCGGGGCCCTGGCGCTTCTGGTGCTGGGGGGCCTCCTGCGGAAGTTGGCCCAGGGTTTTGCAGAAACCCTCCATGAGCTTCCTCGTACTCCTGGTGAGTATGGGCCGCTGGGGGTGAGGGCGTGGGTCCTCTTGTCTCCTCCTGAGCCCTAATGACCACTTGCCTCTACCTTTCTTCCCTGCCTCCTCCTCCAGGCCTGTGAAATCTTGCCCACAGGGACAGTGACACTCTCCAGGAACATCGCTGGGGGAAGACACTCCGCTGGGTCTCCCAGCTCAGCTCCCCGCCTCCTGCAGCCACGAGGTGGCTGGTGGTGGGCCCTGGGGTCACCCCAACAGACTCCCCAAAAGCTTCCAAACAGCACCCACGGGCTCATCACTGCAGAGACTCGTCTGCTGGAGCGTCTGTCTCAGCTTGGACCCCTCCCAGCAGTCAGGGTCTGAGACGAGGCTGGGTGAGGCAGTTTGTTTGGGGTCTAGCTCCAGGGGCCGGGGGGGGCGGAGCACAGATGGAGGCGAGCATCCTCAGGTTGGCTTGTGACACCGGGGGCTGGGGTTCTGCTGCCGGAGCCTTCTGGGGGGACTTGGGAAACGCTTCTCAGGGCGACAGAGGCAAACACCTCCCCACTGACTCCCGTGCCCAGGGGTTCAGGCTCCCCTGCACGGCTGGTCGTGTACGTGGGTCCTGCTGCAGCTTCAGAAGAGGGGCCAGAAGTGGGAGGCTGGCAAGCTGGGTGCCGTGAAGTGCCCCTGGGTGAGGCTGCTGGAGTGGTGCCGGAGAAGGGCTGCAGCTTGGGGTGGGGGAGTGGGCCGTGGAGTTCTACGGGGGGCCTGCAGCACCAGCCTCTCTGCCCGCTCCTTCCAGGCCCCTCCCCAAGCCCTCGGGGTCTTGGGCGCCCCTGCTCTGACCGTGGCCTGCAGCTAACAGACTCAGCCAGGCTTCTGTGGCATGGGGTCTTTCTGATGCCCGCCCGTTCCGTCCCGGGCCCCGTGTTGAGCAGTGTGCAGATGATCTGAACCTCACGGTTCTATGTGGGAGGCCGTATACTCTTTCCCCACAGCGGGGAGGAGATGGAGGCTCTGCAGGGTGAAGTCAGGTGCCCCGGGCCACACTGGATGGAGTGGGGCTGGGCCGGGCACTCAGAGACCCTGCAGCTGCTGCTGGCTTGCCTGGCCTGCTCACCTGCCTTGCCTGCATCCCCCGTCACTGGGACCAGACCACTTAGTGGGAGGCGGCAATAGACTGTTCAGGGGGGTAGGTGGAGGGGACAGAGGCCTTGGTGGGAGGAGGTGAGAAAGGGGGGATG
>SJYV01005445.1:957047-1010463 GCA_006410875.1 Neotragus pygmaeus | reverse complement strand
GTGGATCTTTTTCTACATCCCCTCTCCCTACCCTCAGCCCCCGAGACTCCCAGAAGGGCCTTTGTGACTCCCTAGTCCAGGCTTTCAAGGTTCCCCGAAAGGAGTGAAGTCCTTTGTTGGGATGACATCTTACGTGACTTACAGCACATTAAGCAAATGAAAGGAGTCTGGTCTAGGGGCGGCTGGAGGTCAGGGCCAGACCTCCGTTTTCTCTCCCGTACCTTCGAAATGGCCAGTGGTAAAGAGCCCGCCTGCAACTGCAGGAGACATAAGAGACGAGAGTTCGATCCCTGGGTCGGAAAGATCCCCTGGGGGAGGGGATGGCAACCTGCTTCAGTGTTCTTGCCTGGAGAATCCCATGGACTGAGGAACCTGGTGGGCTACAGCCCATGGGGTCCCAAAAGGTCAGACACGACTGAAGTGACTTAGCATGCATCTTCGAAATGCCTCTGAGACCATTCCATGGGTCCCAAGCAATTGCCTTTGAAAGCCCCTACTTTTATCCACCACTTCCTAGAGGAAATGGGGAGGAGGCCCGGGGAGGAGGCCCATGGAGGCCTCCTGACAGGCTCAAGGTCACCCGGGGGTCGGAGCAGAGACAAGGCCATGGAAGCGTGGCCATCGCTACCAGGTCTGTTTGCCACAGAGACACGGAGGCACGGCCGCAGCGTCCGGGGGAGTGTGTCCCGCGTCCCCTGCGCCGCTGGGGGCTCCACGCTGTCGAGCTCCCCTTGCAAACGCCCTGCATGCCCCTGGGGCTGCGTTTGCTCACCACTGCGGAGGCTGGTGCTTCCAAACCCTTATCGTTAGAGCAGGGCTCTACTCCGGGCCTTCCCCGCCCCGCTCTCCAGGCTGAGATAAGGGCGTTATCTGCCTCAGTGAGCCGAGCTCCTGGAGCAGCGGACATAATGAATGGTGTTTGCCGATGAGCCTGTGTTCCCTGAATCTCCTTGAAGAAAAGACGCGGAAATAGCTCAGCAGGCTCCGAATGCCCCTAGACCTGACTGCCCCAGGGATGTGAAGACCCCGCCACGTGAGGCCCGGGAGGACCCCCCCTTTCCTGGGCCCTGCTCTCAGGGGGAGCCCACAGGGAGCCCCCTCAATGATGCAGGGGGGAACTGGGCTGCTGCCAGGCAGGAGCAGTGCCGGGGTCCAGCTGACCTCCGTCTGGCTGTGCCTCTGAGCCTCAGTTTCCCGGCCTGTACCGGAAGCCGGGGCCTAGATGCTCTCTAGCGCCTCAGTAGCCAGGCAGCCTCTGTCTCCAACACACGTGCTGCCCTGGGCCCCCCGGGCAGGTAGAGCCCGTGGGGTCTCCATGCCCAGTACCAGCTGCACTCTGCAGCTCCCCGCCAGCCGCCGTGGCTCCCACCGGTTCCCCGCCCGCAGGACCAGCTCCAAAGAAGGCCCGTCCTTTGTCAGCAGAGCTGCCTCGCCCGGCAAAGGGCTTTCATCTCTGTGAGCAGAACTTGCCGCCGCATCAGCAGAAACTTCTGGCTGGGAAGAAACGGTCTCCTAACTCCAGAGGGAGCCTTCAGGGAGCCCAGCCTCTGGCCCTCTGGACTGTCAGGGCTGGAGCGGCGGCAGGACGTCGGGTGAGCCTATGTGGTTCAGGCGTTAAGGGTGAAGCAGACCTGGCCGTGAATTCTGACTCTGCCACTTACTTTCTGTATGACCCGGGACTCAGTCTCCCTAACTGGATTATGGGGGTTAATAATATTAGTAGTACCTAATTCAGCGAAAGGAAAGGTTCAAGAAACAAATGTCAAGTATTCAAGTTGCAGCACACCGCTTGGCACGTGGTAAAAACTCTACTGAGATAAACTGACTGTATTACCAACCTCCTTGTACCTCTGTCCTTTGCAATAAGATCCTGCAGCTGATCCTACTCAGCAGGCAGAGTCCAGCTCCCCACCCCTAGTGCCTGGTCTAGCCCTGTGGTATCTGGGACCAGGGGGAATGCGGCCCGAACCACACCGCACCAGTTCCAAGGCTTCCACTTGTTTGCCTTTGCGCTTTTGCTTTGTCATGAGAACACACCCAGGCTAGCCTGATAGAAGGTGAGAGACATGTGGAGAGGAGCTGAGTTGCCCTGGTTCATTAACCACCAGCCAACTAAACCCCAGACACAGGAGCCCAGTCCAAACCAGAGCCTCTCAACTGACCCACAGACTCATGAGCTAAATAAATCCTTGTTTTAAGCCACTGGGTTTTTATGGTTGTTACACAGCTTTGCTATGACCTAGATGACTGGTGTTGGAAAAGACTCTTGAGAGTCCTTGGACTGCAAGGAGATCCAACCAGTCCATCCTAAAGGAAATCAGTCCTGAACGTTCATTGGAAGGACTGATGCTGAAGCTGAAACTCCAGTACTTTAGCCTCCTGATGTGAAGAACTGACTCACTGGAAAAGACCCTGATGCTGGGAAAGATTGAAGGCGGGAGAAGAGGATGACAGAGGATGAGATGGTTGGATGGCATCACTGACTCAATGGACATGAGTTTAAGTAAGCTCTGGGAGTTGATGATGGACAGGGAGGCCTGGCGTGCTGCAGTTCACGGGGTCGCAAAGATTCGGACACGACTGAGCGGCTGAACTGATTGGGATGACTGATGCAGACGCTTATGTTGTTAACCTTTGGGTATCAGAGGACGCAGCCCTAGCATGAACTCGCGTATGGCCTTGGAGAAGTCACACCCGTCTCAGCTATCCTTCCTATTTGCTAAATGCCAGTAATAGCACGCAGGGCTTTTGTGATGACACCTGTGGCTAAGCTGCTGGAGTCAGGCTGAGGTTTGAACACCAGCTCAGCCGCTCTCTGAACGGCTAACCTTGAGGCATGCCTTGATATGTCTGAGCCTCGTGTTCTTCACTCATTGGGTAATAAAACTGTCTCAGAAGGACTGTGTGAAGACCATCGCTTACACCAAAGGCCAGCTCTGGTGCTTGGCACATGTTTCAGTTATCCATTGGCTACATAACAAATACTCTTAAACATGGAGGTTTAGAACAAAGATTGCTTGCCGCTTCTTTTGACTCTGAGTTGATGGCTTAGTTTTTCTGCTCCATCTGCTTTTGGTAAGGTGTCTAGGGGTGGGAGAGGGGGCATGTTAATGGGAGGTGAGACTTTTCCATGCTAAAACCAGAGTGAGTGAAAGTCACTCAGCATAGTGTCCGACTCTGTGAACCCATGAACTATAACATCCACGGGATTTTCCAGGGCAGAATACTGGAGTGGGTAGCCTTTCCCTTCTCAAGGGGATCTCCCTGACCCAGGGATTGAACCCAGGTCTCCCGCATTGTGGGCGGATTCATTACCAGCTGAGCCATAGGGAAGCCCAAGAATACTGGATCTTCTCCAGCAGATCTTCCCAACCAAGGAATCGAACTGGGGTCTCCTGCACTGCAGGCGGCTTCTTTACCAGCTGAGCTGTGAAGGAAGCCCCTAAAACTGGAGCATCCCAGAGAGACACTGAGGCCGTCCCTGCTTTTGCCTGGGTTGCGCGTGGGTGATGGGCAGCCTGGGCTGGGCTGTCCAGGGCGGCATCGCTCGTGTGGTTGGCTGGCGGCTGGTGCTGGACGTGGGCTGGCAGGCAGGGCTGCAGAGAGGCGCCAGTGCAGCGGTCTGCTCCCGGCTTCTTAGGTGGTTTGGGTTTTCCTGTGATTCTTATTGATATAATGAAAGACCTGGATTGATGATCTCCCAGGCCCCTCCCTCCCAGCTTTGTGCTCTGGGATCCAGGCTCCTCCCTCCCAGCTTCTGTGCTCTGCGATCCAGGAGGATAAATGACTCGGCCAGGGCCACCCAGGGAGGTAGGGGCAAAAGCAGATACGTCATGGGCCTCACACAAACAGCGCTATTGATGAAGCAATCAGTAACAGAAATGTACGTCTGAGCGTTGGCTCAGAGCTGTGAACGCGGCAGGACCACCCCAGGGGGCGGGCTCTTCTCTGCCTGGATTATTGCAGACAGTGAAGTGCTGGGAGAAGAGTTAGAGGGGCCTGGGGCCAGTGTGGGTGACGGTCACACAGATGCTAGACCCCCGTCCCATGACTTGCAGAGGCCCTGCTGGAGGGGCCGTGTTTTCAGAGTAAGGCTGAGGGTATGTTTCAAACCGAGGCTCAGAGAAGTCAAGAGACTTGCCCAAAGCCACACAGCCAGCACACAGCCGAGCAGGGCCGGAGACCAGGACTGAGTGCTCGCAAAGCCCAGCCTCCAGGCTGCCTTAAGACTTCCTCCTGGAGCTTTCCTCTGGGAGGCGGGCTCAGGGAAGGTGGCCGGTGGGCAGATGGGCAGCAGCCTCCTGCTTCTGCTCTGGAGGAAGGGGAAGACCATACTGAAATGAAATAGGATCACTGGGGATCATAGCCAGTAGGTCTACAGGTCAGGAAATCTCATTTCCTCCACTTTCTGACCCCAAAGCCCTTCTGATAGGCAGCCTGGCAGATGGTTAAGGTCAGACTTTGGATTGGGTTGAGCTGGACTTTGAGGCTCAGCCAAGTCCCTGGCAAGACCCGTACGGCCCCTGGGCCTCAGTTTCCCCAGAGAAAACCTGAGCCCTGTGCCCAGCGCCCAGCTCCCAGAATCCCTCCATGGTGTTCTCTGGCATCCTGCACTGAAATCCCGCCGTCCTGCCCGAAAGTGGCCAGAGGGACAGGATGACAGATGACCTCTTAAGGCATCTTTCTGACAAGGTTCTCCCTGCAAAGCCCAGCAAAGCAGGTGCCGACATGCCTGCTTCCCCACCCCTCCAACCCCGGGCACCAGGGCACAATCGAAAAGGAAACGCGAGCCAAACGGATCAGCCAGCCGGGGGCGCCAGTTGCTGATTTATTCCTGGGAAGGGCCCCGCGTCCCCCGAAACGGTGACCTCTATTAATGTTGACATGTTCAAAAGCTGCAAATTGTGATGCAGCGTGCCTCTCCGGTCCCTTTAAAGAACATACTGTTAAGTTTCAAAGACCCTGGCAGAGCGTGAGGAGTGTCTGGGAATGCAATTCCTCCAGGAGGAATATTCCATCAAACGCCTGCGTGATAAATGGGTACCCGAGTCACGGCAGGCACTCACCTCAGACCAGCTGCCCAGCGTGGAGACTCCACTTGCAAGGATGAAAGGAGATTCATTCCAAACGGAATGCCTGAGCAGCCAGCCAGCACCTGGGTGCCTCTCTGCAGCTCTGTCCTTTCTGCAGACCCAGTTCCTCCAGCCCCACCAGAGCCAGTCTGGGCTGGAGGAAGGCCAGCTCCTTGCCAGGAAGCCACACAGACAACCACCCCCACAGAGGTAGGAAGAAGCCTCTGTGTGCCCAGGACATGCTGGGTGCTGTGCATAAGCGGTCTTATTTGTGCCCATTTGTGGCTGGGGGGTTATTAACTCAATCCTGCATAAGAAAATGAAGCCTGGAGAGTTTGGGACATTTGCCTAAGGTGTCACGGCCCAGGAGCCAGGACTCTGACTTGGAAATGGTTCTCTTTGTACTATTTAGCTCTGGATGAACCTTAAAGGGGGCTTCCCAGGTGGCGTTAGTGGTTAAGAACCCATCTGTCAATGCAGAACTAAGAGACATGGGTTCGATCCCTGGAATGGGAAGATCCCTGGAAGAGGAAATGGCAACCCAGTCCAGTGTTCTTGCCTGGTGAATCTCACGGACAGAGGAGCCCGGCAGGCTATAGTCCATGGGGTCGCAAAGAGTTGGACATGACTGAAGCAACTTAGCACGCACACACACACATCCTTAAAGGCAAGAGGTCCCAACAGTGGCATTTTATAGCATGAGGTCCCGAGTAGGGGCGTGGCCAGCCCAAGGTCACATGGCCAACTTAGTAGAGAGGAATTTTCGAGTGATGAAAGGAAGTGCAAGTCTTGAGGGTGTCAGAGAATCAGCACCCCCAAGAATCCCTTGACCCCTCCACCTGGCCTCCTGCGGGATGGTTTCTGCCCACCCACACGCCCGGCTCTTTCCTGCCTCTAAATGCCATTGGCATTTACTAGATTTAAGTCAGTTTCCTTCTTTCTCCTTTTCCCACCCAGACCAAGGGAAAGGCTGGGTCTGGGGGTGGCTGCAGTGATAAGAGCTGAAACCTCAGTCCTGGAGTGAGTACCCAGGTCACGCAGCCAGCCTGGGTAGGAGGGGGCGGCACTGAGTCTCCATGTCATGCACATGATTCCCTTCCAGTCCAGCCTCAGGCCTGTGGCTGGAGAATCAGCTGTAGGAGGGTGGCCTTCAGCCCTGTGGGTTCCCACTGGGCTCATGCAGCTTCCGGAGGATCTGCACCCCCGAGAATCCGGGGTTGCACAGAGCCTTCCAGGAGCCCAGGACGACAGCTTCCTCCTCTGGGTGCCTGCTCCCCAAGCATACCCTCCACCAGAGAAGGACCAGAACCGACTCGAAAGGCTCTCGGTGCTCTCCCCTCCCTACTGCTCGCGGGATAACACCTGGCCCCTCCCCCTGGCCTCCTGCGGGATGGTTTCTGCCCGTCCACACGCCCCTGACGCTTTCTCATGCTGTGCCCCCGACCACAGGCCTTTCCCCTCTCTCCCTAACACTCACCTAGGGCTCAGCAGAGGGCTGGCCTCCTCCCTGCCTACTAGCCTGGGCGAGCGCCCTCTGTGGGGCTCCTGCAGCTCCTGGGCTCTCGAGTCCGCATCGCCAGAGCACGGGTTCCCTCCTGCAGATCTGCTTCGGAGGCTGGGCCCTGAACCCTCGAGAGGGCAGGGCTGTCACTCACATTCCTGGCTCCAGGGCCCGGCACTTGGTGGGTGCTCGGCAAACAGCAGTGCAACTGAACGGGGTCTGCGAGCTGCCATCCCTCCCCCGCTCGCAGCTGTCCCTGGGATGTGGGCACTACTCAGAGTGTGTGTGTGTGTGTGTGTGTGTGTATCCCAGAGAGTGTGTGTGTGTGTGTGCATGCAGGGGCTTCAGCTCCCAGCTGCTCCTTTGGAAAAGGGCCCCGGACTCACGGCTCAGGCCCAAGGGTCCTGTGGGTTCCCCCGCTGAGCCCCACTGCAAGGAGTAGACTGTGGGGCCCGACTGGGGTCAGGGCCTGGTCCCCACGGCCTCCATTCATCACACCTCCCAGGTCCCCATCAATCCCGCTCCTAACGTGCCCAAGGATTGATCTTCTTCCTTGGCCTGGCCGAGGGCTGGATCGATTTCTATCTTAAAGGCACCAGCCTCCCTTCAGAGCCATCAAATGCGCGTTTTGTGGAGGTGGTTATTTAAAAAACAGCGCTTTCATGCTGTTCTTGACTTGGAAGCACTGCGGGCTTGCCTTCACTGACCCTGGGCGCGAGGCGGGGCTGCGTCCCCTGCGTGTGGGCACGCTCGGTCGCTTAGTCGTGTCTGACTCTGTGACCTGACCTCGTGGCAGACTGTAACCCGTCAGGCTCCTCCGTCCATGGAATTTCCCAGGCAAGAATGCTGGAGTGGGTTTCCATGTCCTTCTCCAGGGGACCTTCCCAACCCAGGGATCAAACCCGCATCTCCTGTGTTGGCAGGCGGATTCTTTACCACCACGACTCCACTCCGGGGCAGTCCCGCTGCTCCATAGGGATTGTCTCATTTGATCTCTCGATAAGTGTTTGAGGCGGGTTATTATGATCCCTGTTCGGATGAAGACAAGGAGGCGCAGGCTGGTGGGGAGCTTGCCCGGGGGGCAGGGCTGGGACTGGAGCCCCCTTCACCTACACACGCTGGCTTCCTATGCATAATGGGAACCTAACCCAGGTGGGGTGGCCCCCACCCCGGCAGCCTCCCGCCACACCCAAGGGTCGGGGTGTCCCTGAGACGCCCTGCTGCCTCCTGTGTCCCTGCTCTCTCAGCTCCAGGCCCCTCCCATCCTTCCCACAGCCTCCAGCCTGCTTGATTGCAATTAAGGAGGGAATAACCGAATAGGGCTGGACTGGGGAATTAATAACCTCATCTCGCCCCAGCCGACTCTGGGGCTGCCGCACACCTCTGGCCGGGGGCGGGGGACACTTTCTTCGTCTATCTGCAGGCAGGGCTCAGATTTCCCTTCTTAGACCGTGATCTCGCCCGCTGGTGGCAACACCAGCTGTGGCTGCGGGTGCCTGACCACGGCCCAAGATTCCCCCAAGCCCAGGGCTTCTCTGCAGAGCTGTTCCCCTGCGTGTCTGGGGTGAAGCCTCAGGGTTGGATGGGCTCCAGGGGCGATTGGGTGCGTTCCTCTGTCACCATGCTGGCAGTGGCCGCGTTCCCCTCGAAGGGCTGGCTCTCCATCCAGGTTTGTTGGGGTGGAGGTTGTGAGTCTGTGCAAAGGCCACTGGCAGGCTGCGAGCTCGCGCCTGCAGAGATGGGAGCCTGCGCCGGGCCTGGGCATGAGGAGCGCACGAGAAGTTCGCCGCCCGGGACCCTCGTGGCTGCTGGCTCACTGTCCTCCCAGTTATGATGAAAGAGAAGGTCTCATTCAACAGTGGAACTGCCTGGGCTCTTGTATTGCAGGTTGCAGAGAAGCAAGGCTGATGTTCCTCATCCGCCGTCCCCCCCACCCCAAGAAGTTTCTCCTGCTCAGCTGACTTTGGCTGGTTCATTTGCCACAGAGGGGAGACCCTTGTCATTGTGAAGAAAATCAAGTGACGCAAATGATGCCGGAGGGAGAGAAACAGCTAAACCACGTAACACAGGCCCAACCCCGAGTGCTTTTCTGGGTGGCTCGATGCATGGATCTTGTGGAATCCCGATTCTGCCGCTAGAAAGTCAGTGTCTTTGGATGAAGGAATTTGATTTTGCTGCGGCCACTGTCCCTCTGAACTATAGCAGCAGTATGTACCTCATGGTCTGTGTGGTCAAAACTTGAAGTTTTCCCTGTAGTTATGTACAAATGTGAGAGCTGGGCCATAACGAAGACTAAGTGCTGAAGAAGTGATGCTTTCAGATTGTGGGCCTGGAGGAGACTCGTGAGAGTCCCTGGACACCAAGGAGATCAAACCAGTCCATCCTAAAGGAAATCAACCCTGAATATGCATTGGCAGGACTGATGTTGAAGCTGAAGCTCCAATACTTTGACCACCTGATGCGAAGAGCCCACTCATTGGAAAAGACTCTGATGCTGGGAAAGACTGAGGGCAGGAGAAGGGAGCAATGGGGAATGAGATGGTTAGAAGGCATCATCGACTCAATGGACATGAGTTTGAGCAAATGCCAGGAGATAGTGAGGGACAGGGAAGCCCGATGTGTTCCAGTCCCTGGGGTCGCAAAGAGTCAGACACGACTTAGCACCTGAACACTAGGGCAAGACAGAAATGAATCCTTCTGTGTGAGTGCCCGGCATGGGGCCTGGCCCAAAGTTAGGGTTGAAAGAGTGTTTATGGTCTCTATTTTATCTTCATGTGAGCCTCCTCTGAGAGAACATCAGAAAACTGAGGGTCAGAGAAGGGAAGTCACTTGTCCAGGGCCACACAGCTGTGAAGGGAGAGCTAAGATTTAAGCCTCAAAAGCCTCCCACCCCAGAGGAGACTGTCCTTTTTTAGAGGGCAAGGGCCAGGGCTTGGCTCTCACCTTTGTCCTTGACTCCTCACATGACCTTGGGCAAGTCATGTCACCTCTTTGAGCCTCAGTTGTTCCATCTTTAAGATGGTCATATTACTTTTGCTGAATGAAGGCCGACAGCTGGACTGGATGGATTGGATTAGACTGGAAGCCTGGAAGGGGCCTCTGAAATGATCCAGGCTCATTCTGTCCTTTGAAAGATGTGGTCACTGAACCCTGGAGAAGAGGAGAGCTTCCAGGGTCACACAGCACTTAGGGTGCAGCCAGGGCCAGAAGTTTCCAGCCTGTAGGGCCAGCACTCAGGGGGTGACCCCGGAGGCCCTCTCTCCCGCTGAAACCTCTGGCTCCTCCCCAGTGGGCAGGGGGGTAACCCATCTCCAGGCCGCAGGCTCTCTGCTTCTTGCCTATCCATCTTCTGCCTCTTCTGATGGGTCCAGCAAGGTCTTGCCTTGCAGAGCTATTGTTCCAGAGTCTGAGGCTTCAACTTCCCCGTCCCCACGCAGAGCTAGAATGGGCATGCCCCAGAGAAACCGACATTCTGATCGGAGCATGGTTAAGAGCTGGCCTGAGGAGGAGTCTTGCAGTTTCACCAGGCAGCCACTCACCCCCCTCCATCCCATTAGGAGCCCATCAACAACTTGGGGGACAAAGGGGGAAGCATTTTTTGGAACCTGCAGAATCCCCATTGCCTTCTCCTTCAAGTATCTGGGGCTGGAGGAGAAAGCCAGGGAACAGGCCCTGTTTGGCAAATGGGGTGGGAAGGAAGGGCCTCCCGCAGGACCCAGAGATAAACAGCCTGGAAATAAACGGGCACTGCCTGACCGCCTACTCAGGGGGATTGGAATTCCATCTCGGGAGATTGATGCTCCCTCCTGCTGGTCTCCAACTCTTGATATTGGATTGCTGATACCCCAGAAAGTTAATGCCCCAGGAGCACTGATATTTAAGGATCGTTGGAGCCACAGTCTCGGGAAACTGTGATTGCAGGAGTGTTAATCACTGGAGAAGGCAGTTACTCAGGACGTCCTGGACGACCATCTCGGGAAATCGATCCCCCCAGAGCATTGATTCCTGGAGCTGTTGGTGCCCAGAAACAATCCTTCCTTGTCCTCAGGCCCCTGGCCACCTGGCTTTTCCGGGAGATCCAGGCTTGATGGAGACACTGTGAGGGATTTTTCTCCCCAGAGTAGTTTTGGAGAAATGCTCTGGACTCCAAGCAGCGGTTCCCACCTTTCTGGCACCAGGGACTGGTTTTGTGGAAGACAATTTTCCATGCGTGGTGGGGGGCAGTTGCGGAATGACTCAGAGCATTACTTTTATTGTGCAGGTAATTTCTGTTACTATCACCTCACCTCCACCGCTGAGCGTCAGGCACTGATCCTGGAGGCTGAGACCCCTGTTCTAGAGCACGGCTTTCTCACTTGCATCACCTGGAGGGCTTCTTGACGCACACACTGCTGGGCCCCCTTCAGAGCTGCAGATTGGGCAGGCCTGGGGTGCAAGAGTTTACATTTCCAGCAAGTTCCCAGACGGCACTGCTGTTGCTGGTCCCAGGGACCACACTGTGAAAGCTGCTGTTCCAGAACTTAGATACTAAGTTTTTAACTCTTACATTCTGCATTTACATTTAAGGTCACCCAGTCGTGTGCGTTTTTAACTCTTACATTCTGCATTTACATTTAAGGTCACCCAGTCGTGTCCGACTCTTACGACCTTATGGATAGACAGTCCATGGAATTCTCCAGGCCAGAATACTGGAGTGGGTAGCCTTTCCCTTCTCCAGGGGATCTTCCCAACCCAGGAATCGAATCGGGGTCTCCTGCATTGCAGGGGGATCCTTTACCAGCTGAGCCATCAAGGAAGCCAAAAATCCGACTTGTAGTTTGTTTCTTCCTATCGCTTAAGAGATAAAAGATGTCTGACACTTACAGCCTATTTTCTCCATTTGGAGACCCCTAGCCTTCCTATCCGGAGAAGGTGATGGCACCCCACTCCAGTACTCTTGCCTGGAAACTCCCATGGACGGAGGAGCCTGGTAGGCTTCAGTCCATGAGGTCACGAAGAGTCGGACACAACTGAGTGACTTCACTTTCACTTTTCACTTTCATGCATTGGAGAAGGAAATGGCAACCCACTCCAGTGTTCTTGCCTGGAGAATCCCAGGGACAGGGGTGGTGCCATCTATGGGGTCACACAGAGTCGGACACGGCTGAAGTGGCTCAGCAGCAGCAGCCTTCCTACCTGTCACCCTCTTGTTCCCTCCTTTTCTTTTAGGAGGATTATGTTGCCTAAGGAAAGGGTCGTCGTCCCTAAATCGGTGAGGCAACATATTCTCCTAACCTCATATTGAGGGTTAATTCTGGCTGCATTTCATTTATCTATTATTAAAAATTTCTTTTTTGCTGAAGTATAGCTTTTCTTGGAAAGCAGGTTATGACCAACTTAGACAGCATATTGAAAAGCAGAGACATTACTTTGTCAACAAAGGTTCGTCTAGTCAAGGCTATGGTTTTTCGTGTGGTCATGTATGGATGTGAAAGTTGGACTGTGAAGAAAGCTGAGTTCTGAGGAATTGATGCTTGTGAACTGTGGTGTTGGAGAAGACTCTTGAGGGTCCCTTGGACTGCAAGGAAATCCAACCCGTCCATCCTAAAGGAGATCAGCCCTGGGTGTTCACTGGAAGGACTGATACTGAAGCTGAAACTCCAATACTTCGTCCACCTGATGCGAAGAGCTGAGTCATTGGAAAAGACCCTGATGCTGGGAAAGATTGAGGGCATGAGGAGAAGGGGACACAGAGGATGAGATGGCTGGATGGTATCACCGACTTGATGGGCATGGGTTTAGGTGGACTCTGGGAGTTGGTGATGGACAGGGAGGCCTGGTGTGCTGTGATTCATGGGGTCACAAAGCGTCAGACACGACTGAGTGACTGAACTGAGCTGAACTGAATAGATTTTCTTAGGCTTCAAAGTACTTTAATTTTTTTTTAAAACTGAAGTATAGTTGATTTACAATGTTGTGTTAATTTCTGCTGTACAGGAAAGTGACTCAGTTATGCACGTATCTACACACACTCTTTTTCATGTTCTTTCCCACTATCGTTTACCGTAAGATGTTGAGCACAGTTTCCTGAGCTGTGCCGTGGGGCCTTGCCACTTATCCACGTTATATATCCGGGTTTGCGTCTGCTGATCCCTACCTCCCCCTCCACCTGTCTCCCAAGGCCCTGTACTTGGCAACCACAAGCCTGTCTGCAAGTCTGTTTCACAGATAGGTTCATTTCAGGTTCATATTTTAGGTTCCACATAGAGTGATGTCATGTGGTATTTGTCTGTTCTTGCTTCACTTGGCCGATACTCTCTAGTTGCGTCCACGTTGCTGCAGCAGCATTATTTATTCATTTCCGTGGCTGAGCAGGATTCCATTGCTATGCGCCACATCTTCCTCTGCTCCTCTGTCAGTGGACATTGAGGCTGTCTTCGTGTCCTGGCTACTGTGAATAGCGCTGCTGTGAACATAGGGGCACATGTATCTTTTTGATTCACAGTTTTGTCTGGATATGTGTCTGGCTGCATTTTGGAATCAATCACTGGTGAAGATTTTAAACTGTTGCCCTACTCTGAGAAATTGATTTAATTTATCTTGGATGGCGCTAATGATTCAAAAAGTTCTCTAGGTGATTTCAGGGTGTGGTCAGGAGTGGAGGCCCACTGGCTCGGCAGGCTTGCGGGGGAGGTGGGGGTGAAGAACTAGCAGCTGCGTGCTGTTAGAGCTTCTGAGACGGGAGAGGCGAAGACGGGCACGGCGCTTTGGGGGAGAACGTTGGGCTGAGCTCCCAGAAGGAGTACCCCAGACTCAAGGCCCAGGCAGCCCAGGACCCTTTTCTCAGAGCTGCTGAGATGGCTTCTCCTGGCTCTGGTGCGTGACGGGGGTCTGGTCGTTCACTCACCCACGTTCAGTAGACGTGTATTTGGCACCTACTGTGAGCACTGTTATGGACCCTGGGGTACACAGCTCTGAGCGAAATAGACGGACATCCCTGTCCTCATGAAGCTCAAGTCTGAGTTCATAGCACTGATGCCACCAAATAGGTCCCAAGGCACCCTGGCATCTGAGCATCCCTTTGCTCATACTCACGGCTGGCAAATGATGGCGCCCGGAGCCTGGGGCAGGCAGTGAGGTCAGGGCTGGTTACAGGGCGATGGAGGAAGCACTCATTGCACCCTCGGGGTAGATGCTTCCAAACCTGGCCGAGAAGGGAGTCGAACCATCTTCCGGGTTCTATTTGCTGTTGGCAGACCTTGGTTCAGCTTTCAGGTGACAGACATCTTGACACCGTCCTGTCCATGCCCCTGCCCCCAGGGGAGGTGGGGGCAGGTCTGCCCCTGGGGCTTGTCCCTCGTGGGTGGGTCTGAAGCCCCCCTCTCTCTCATCTTTGGCCTCTTCTCTTCCTTCTTCGGTTCTGTCCCCCTCTCTTCTCTCTCTGTCTCAATCTTCTGTTTTCGACCGCTTCTTTCTGCTTCTCCCTCTCCATTTCCCCTTTGTTGGCCCATTTCCATCCTTCCAGGCACACTCAGACCCCTGACCACCCTGGGGCTTCTGGAAGCATCTCTCGTGATTGGATCCCTCCTCTCTGGCCACATCCGTTTCCTCCTGATGCACGTGTTCTAAGCCTGAAGCTCCATGAGTCCCCTGGGGAAGCCTGACTGGTTTCCCTTCCTCTGCCGAAGGATGCAAATTCCCTCCCTGGCCGGGCTGGCAGAGCAGACTCCAGCATCCTGCCTCTCTCCCTCCTTATGGGCCTGGAGCAGCTGGGGGTTACTCAACGGTCAGAGTCCCCGTCGAGGGGCTTCTGATCTTGGTTGGGTCGGGAAGCCCAGCCCTCAAGATTAGTTAGGGAAGCGACTCTGATTCATTCTCTGAGACGTGAATTCAATGAACATTTATGGGCTGCCTGTGATGTTTCAGGCGCTGAGACAGAGTGAGAAATAAATCGCAGTCTTTACCCTAAGGAGTCAAGTGAGTGATGTGGAAAGTGCCATCCGTCGACCCTTCCACTCTCTCCTTGTTCATGTGTTCATTCATCCATCCGCTCACCCATTCAACAAATAGTGACCACCTTCTACGTCACAGATACACGGGGATACAGAGGGGACAGATAAATTAATGGGAGACATCTCTGTTGTCAAAATCACCCCCTAGTGGGGAAGACAGACAGTTCAGGGGCTCTGAGCTCTAATCAGATCCCATCTGGACGGCGGATCTCCTCTTCAGCCCGTCTGCTGGGGGCTGGGTGGCCTGGGCTGGGACCGTCACTGCAGGCCTGGCTCAGGAATGGCGCAGGGTTGCCCTGATGCTGCTCCGAAGGCCTCTGCAGCTCTGATGTGCTGCTGGGTCTGTCTGAGCTGGGTTAGGGGTTGCAGCCTAGAGCCTGGTGTAAAGTGTGCCCCTTAATACCTCGATGGCGTCAGGCATAAGAATGAAAACCGTCTACCACGGGGAAGTGGAGGAAATAATTTCCCAGCTAGGAAATTACTGAATATTTAGGACCAGGAGCAGATCATTTAGAGGAGGAAATGAATTTCTCCGGCTCCTCTGGCCGAGATAAATCAGCCCAGATGCTCCCGTACTTTCATTTACCCCTGCGGAACGGGTCTGGATGGGTGTTTATGCGATGCGAAGGTAATCGTTCTTCCAGAAGTAACAGTTGCTTTCAAAGCCATCAGTTCCCTCCTGACGTTGGTGTGGCCAGCCCTAGCGGTCAGCCCCAGCCTGTGTACGCTGCCAGGTCCTGGAGGCCAGAAAGTGCAGAAGTGGGGTGATGCCATCTTCCCTTCTCATGGTTGAGATCTTGTTTTTTGGTGGGGCATTGAGGAGGATCCAAGCCTTGGTCAGTAACAATGGGAGACCCAACAAAGTGATGGGGTTGGGCCAAGGGTCAGAGGGCCAAGGCAGGACTGGGGAGCCGGACTTTAGTTAGACTTAAGGAAGGACTCCCCCTGTCAGAGGGTAGCTGTGGCATTGCTCTCCTTGGGTGATGGGTCAGAGCAGAGGAGACCCTCATCTATGGGGGATGGACATGGGGGATGGGCTGGGTGGCCTCTGAACCCCAAATGACACAGGATGCTGTAACACCCAGGTTACCCAGCCCATGAGTGTGGGTAATCTTGCCTTGACACTGGGCACAGACTAATGTTTTCTTGACAAAGTTCTGTTCTTCTAGACCAGAGTTTGGTCAACTTTTCCTCTAAGGGCCAAATAGTAAATGTTTTCCTTTTGGCGGGCCACACGATTTCTGTAAAAATTACTCAACTCTATGGTTGTAGGGCTAAAGGGGCTGTGTTGTTGTTCAGTTGCTCAGTCGTGTCCGACTGTTTGTGACCCCATGAATCGCAGCACGCCAGGCCACCCTGTCCATCACCAACTCCTGGAGTTCACTCAAACTCATGTCCATCGAGTCGGTGATGCCATCCAGCCATCTCATCCTTTGTCGTCCCCTTCACCTCCCGCCTTCAATCTTTTCCAGCACCAGGGTCCTTTCCAAGGAGTTAGCTCTTTGCATCAGGTGGCCAAAGAGCCTGTAGACGATATGTAAATGAATAGGTGTGGCTGTGTTTCAATAAAACTTTATTTATAAAAACACGTGGCAGTTTGGATCGGCCCCCCTGCCTTAGCTTACTGACTCCTGTTCTAGATTTGATTGTCAAACTAAGACTGAACCAGGAGTTTCTGGCTTGTGTTTTTGAGACTGCTTTATTTCATTTTCCTGATTAGAAGAGTAATGTTTGCTTATAGTAAAAAATTAATATAGAAGGTGAAAGTCATTGGTAACCCTCCCCCTTCTCAAAGACACCGGCTGTTCACAGTTTAATGTCTGTATGTATTTTTGTCCTAACACCATATTCCTTTTAAAGGTCATCTTGTACAGACCATATTTACAGAGGCTGTTATATTTCGAATCCCAAGTTGATTCTAGCTGAAAAGAAAATGGGAAATGGTGGCTGGGAAATGAAGCTCAGGGTGATAGGAGATGAACCAGGTGGGCTTTCCTTCCTGGGAACCTCCCTCCCAGGGAGTGGCCTGGTGCCCCTGCGATGCCCCTTCATGCCAGGCGAGGGGGGAAGGGAGGGAGCCAGGCCGCCAGGAGCCAGGTGTCCTTGGGAAGAACTTGCTGAACCCAGCAGAGGGGTGGGCACCCTGGCACACCGCTGATGGCTGATGGGGGAGTTCTTGGCAGCAGGAAGGGGAGCCCTAAGTCACACGGGGCTTGGCTGCCCTGGGGGGGCTCTCCCAGCTTGGGGCACTGGGAGGGGCTGGCCTGCTCACTGCGAGACGAGCAGGAATGCCCTTTTCAGAAAACCCCGGGAACATAGGGGCTGGGCGCATCTTACCCCCACCTACCCTTTGTCTTGAGCAAACATGCACCGAATCCATGGAAAGGGGGACGAAGAGGCAGAGAGAAATCCAGTCTCGGAAGAAATCTCCCACTGCCCCCAGGACGCCCAGGCTCCCTGGGGATGGGGGTGGGGAGCCTGATGCCCCTCATGGGTTCTTAATGCCGTCTGTGCCCTGAAATGGGAGCCAAAGGTCCCAGACATTGGCTTTCCTGCAGTCTCGGTTCCATGGAGGAGAAAGTGTCTTTCCCCATCAGTGACAGGACGGAGAAGAAGGGAGGAGGAGAGGCTGCCCCTGGGCCAGGTGGGGGCCGGGCGAGGCGGGGCACCGCTCCCTCTCAGGCTCACCGCCCTTGACCACTCATTTTCAGCCACTGGCGTTCTGGGGTCACACGGGTCTGATCTGGGAGCATCAGGGTGTGCTGTGGTTTTCTGGGAGAGGCAGAACACCCTGGTAGTTATAAGGACAGGGTCACTGAGACCTGGTTTAAGGCCCACCTTTGCCACCTCCTCACTGGAAGCAAGCCTCCCATGGTTCCTCCCTCTCTGCACCTCAGTTTTCCATTTGTGAAATGGGTGTGCTAGTAACACCCTAACAATCACGTGAGATGGTCCGTGTCAAGTGCCTGCCCCGGGAAGGCTACGGGAGCCATCTTTTATTCTTTTGATAAAATGTAATCAAGGATAATGTAATCAGTTTAATCTTGTACTAAATCCCAAGCTGATAGAAGGTCTGGAGAAAGCAACTAGGAGTGGTCACTTACCTTTTTCCCTCCAGAATCTAAGAATCTTGATGACTAAGTTGGACTGCAGACTCCTAAGCCAAGAACCTTGACTGCTTAGTTCACACCAGTCTCTGATGCCCAGCCGGGGCCTGGGGCCTAGTGGGTGCTGATGAGCAGTTGTGGGAAGATGCCCATGTGCCCAGGGAAGGGGAGTGGCAGAGGCAGAGGAGCTGAGAGGTGATCCCCCAGGACCCTGCAGCCCCTCTGGCCTCTGGCCCGAGACCCAGCTTCTTGCCTCCTTTCCCCAGCAGCCCGAGAGCGGATGGCCCAGTTTTCTCCATCACCGTTATGCCACAAATGAATTTCAGGTTGGTTGGATCCAATTTGGCTCCTGAGCTACAAAAAATAAAAGAAGTATAATTAAAAAACATAACAACAATGGAACAGAAGTTCAGCTATCAGAGTTGATTTTTCTCGGAAGTTGATGATGGGGAAGCTGGTGCAGCCTCACGTGGCTCTGGAAGCCGCGCCAGGCGGGGAGCAGGCGAGGTGAGTCCTGCCCCAAAGTACGGGCGGTTCTGGGGCGAGGGGTCGCAGTCTGAGGCTGGGTCCTCTGCTCCCCTCCAGGCATCTGCACCTCTGACCGGTCTTGCATCCCTTGCGACCGGGCTGCCCTCTGCCCCTCTCTGTCTTCTGCAGCGTCAACTCTCCAGCCAGCCTTCTGCGGCCCTGGCCTGTGTTCCTCCTCCAGCCACTGCAGTTCGCTGCCCCCAGCTCCTCCTGCGGCAAGGCTCCGCACCTGCTTTGTGGCATCCTCGGAGAGCACAGACCAGCAGTGCGGAGCTGGAGGGGCCCTGAGGAGCACGGGCTCCCACCCCACGGGACAGCCGATGATCACGGCGGGTTACTGCACGCTTCCCACGCACCCACGTCGCCTTCTTCTCTGCATGGCTCTGCAGAGCAGGTCCCGTCATGGCCCCACTTTTATAGATGGAGAAGCTGAGGCTTGGAGAGGTGAAGCACCTTGCCCAGGGATTGCAGCCAGGTAGGGGTTAAGCTGGAGAAGCGCGTGCTAAACGCTGTGCTGCATCACAGCTGGGAACACGCAAGACAAGGCAAGGCAATGCGAAGCCTGCGACTTCAAGATGCTCACAGCTGGGGCACGCCTCGGACAAGGCTGACTGGCTGGCAGGTGGACGGATGAGTAGCTGGATGGATGGATGGAGAGATGGACGGATGGAGAGACGGACAGATGGAGGGAGAGATGGATGAATGGACGGGCGGACAGACAGATGAGTGGGCAGAAAGCCAAATGTGGGGACGTAGGAAACAGGCAGTGAAGAGAGGCTGTGCAGGAGGGTTCTCTGGGCTGGATGTGACACCAGAGACCCAGCTTCTGAGCACCCTTCTTTCTGGGCGCCCAGTGAACAGTCCTCGCTGACCCTGACGTTCCCCCGCCGTGCACCCTCAGTGACGCGTAGTCTCATCTGTGAAATGAGTGCTTCGTCGCCATAGTCTCTATATTCCCACCGGACTCCAGTGTTCCCTGGTTTTTTAAGTCCATCACCTCCAGAGTTGTGAGATTCACACTCATGCTGGGAAGCAGAAGTAATTGTGTGGGCAGCGGCAGTGGATGAAATTTGAATTCTGCCTTGTTGAGAGTCTCAAGGAACAGCAAGCAGAAGCTGGCAGCTGAGGGTTAGACACAGGTTTCTGTTGTTCTGTCCATAAATACTGTTTTTTCTTAATTAACAACCAGCATTTACAAATCAGGAAACTTTTCAATTTCCCTTGGAAAAATGAATGGTAGGGCGACACAGGCTCCTACTCCTGGAGTAAGTTAGTGGTAAAGAGCCAAGCTTCGCCCTGAGTCAGGAGTTCAAGGCCCCGTGCTGACCTTTTCTAGCTGTGAGTCTTTGGGCGGAGTTTCTTACACTCTGTGCCTCAGTTTCCTTATCTGTAAAATGGGAATGATGGTAGCACTTACCCCAAGCTTTGCCCTGAGTCAAAAGGAGTTCAAATCCCACTGCCAACCTTTTCTAGCTGTGAACCTTTGGGGGAAGTTGCTCAAACTCGGTGCCTCAGGTTCCTTATCTGTAAAATAGGGATGATGATAGCACTTACTTTATAAGGTCATTGTGAAGACTAGATAAGTTAGTGTATGTCAAGATTTAGAATAGTGTCTGGAACTCAGTGAGGACTGTGTCAATATTGCCTTTTCTTATTGTGATTTTTCCCCCGGGGGTATTAGCCTGCTTAGGGCTGCCAAAACCAAATTCCATGGACTGGGTGGCTTACACGACCTGTTTTCTCACCGTTCTGGAGGCTGGAAGTCCCAGGTCAGAGCACTGGCAGGGCTGGTTTCTCTTGCAGACAGCTGGCTCCCTGCTGTTTCCTCACGTGGCTTTTCCTCTGTACACGGCATCTCTGGTGCGTCCTCTTTCTTGCAATCACACCAGTCCCTATGATTAGGACCCACTTCGTTCAGTCTTAGTTACCTCCTTAAAGGCCCTATTTCCAAGCATAGTCACACTAGGGGTTAGTGCTTCAACGCAGGGGACACAATTCAGTCCAAACGACCGTGGTGGAACATCAGCCCAGTGTGGACAGCAGGTGCCTCCTCGGACAGGACGGTCTTTTCCTACTTACAGCAGCCCCAGCTAGGGTGACTGCGCTTTGTGACTGGGGCTCCCACCTGGAATGGTAAGGGATCCGCCTGCAGTGTAGGAGATGCGGGTTTGATCCCTGAGTTGGGAAGATCCCCTGGAGGAAGAAATGGCAGCCCACTCCAGTATTCTTGCCTGGAGAATCCCATGGACAGAGGAGCCTGGTGGGCTACAGCCCACGAGGTCACAAAGATTCAGACACGACTTAGCGACCACACAGCAGCAACAACCCTTCGTGATTTGCTTAGGACTGAGGGAGTTCCTGGGACTCTAGTCTTTCAGTTTTAAAATGAGGCAAAACCCAGGATGAGCTGGACACTCAAGTCCTAATCACAGCCCACTTCCTTCATTTATTCACCTGCCTGGCCCTTGAATGTTGACCTTGCCTCGGAGGGACACCTGGTCCTAGGAAGGCTGGCGAGAGGCAAGAAAAGAAAAGCGTGCTGGGCTTCAAGGCACAGGTGAGTTTCTTGGCCAAGGTGGGGAGAGGATGGAGCCCTGGGCTCTCTGGGAGCCCAGGTTGGCAAGGGTTAAACCTGCCCTGGGAAAGAACACCCCACAAACACCAAGGGAAGGAACCAGCAAAAGCATTATCATGATTAATGTTATTTCAAAGACTTAATCCCCCCCCGCCCTTTCAGAAATGTTCATGTGCTGTTGTGCTGAGTGCTCTCTTGATTCTGAATGTCCTTCCCCCCGAGTAATTTGGAACAAGGTCACCGTTTAGCAGGCGGGCCTCCTCGCCTCTGTCTACCTGCTGGCTGCCCCGCCAGGTGGAGGGGCTCGGAGCCAGCAAGAGGCAGAGCGATGGAGGCGGCGCCGGGACCGGTCCTGAGGCTTTCGGGGCTGGGCCTCCTCTGGATAACCTAACCTCAGCTCACCCGGGGCAGACACAGTTTTTGGTCCTGGGGTCGAAGTGGGAGAGCTCTGGGGCGAGGATCCAGACCTGTATTCTGGCTCTACGCTTTGTTGGGCTTCCCTGGCGGTTCAGATGGTAAAGAATCCGCCTGCAATGTGGGAGACCCGGGTTCTATCCCTGGGTGGGGAAGATCCCCTGGAGGAGGGCATGGCAACCCACTCCAGTACTCTTGCCTGGAGAACCCCACGGACAGAGAAGCCTGGCCGGCTGCAGTCCAAGGGGTTGCAAACAGTCAGACGTGACTGAGTGACTAACCATCCCTTGTTGGCTGGGAGATTTTCCATGTTTCAGTTTTCTTACCTGCAAAGTAGGGGCGAGAGTGGTATGTCCCCTTCTGGATGGTTGTGTCAGCTCTTAATTCTGAGAAGTTCAAGCACTCCTCAGCTTCGGCCGTGCACGCTGAGCCCCTGGAGCGGGCGAGCGAGGCAACCTCCAGATTTCTAGTAAGCGTTCAAGTGCCGCTCTTGCTGCTGGCCCACGGGCCGTGTTTGAACGACAAAGGTTGTGAAGATGAAATGAAGTGAAGCTCCTAGCATCAGAGGACGTGCTCGGAGAGCGGACTGCTCAGCACCTCATACCATCACGACCGCCACTATCACTGCTACCTCTTCATCGCCTCCATGGCCAGCGTCAGCGTCATCTTTATCACCATCCTCATCATCGACTTCACAGGTTGGCGCCATCCCTGGAGCTTGGTGTCTGTGCCTTCTCTTGCTCCCCTTCTCCAGAGGAGGTAATTGAGACCCGAAGCTGGTTTGAGACTGCTACCAGCCAATTTTACACAGAAGAGACGCTCCCCGGGGTTGAGCGCTGTTATACTGAAGCAGACAAGAGTCTGATGGTTAGAAATCAGGAGACTGAGGGTCAGGTCTCACTCTGCTCCTCGTTAATTAAGCCTGTGGACTTTCACAGCAGGTGGGTCACAACCTTAGAGCCTGTCCAGTTTAACGTCTTTTGCTAATGTCTCTGATGTGTGGAGACACTGAGGTTGGATAGAGGAGAAGATACACAGTCAAGGGTGTAGATACTAGAGGCGGACAGTCTTGCATTCAAATCTCTACTTCATCACGTGCTGGTTGTGTTACCTTGGGCAAGTCACTTAATCTCTCCAAGTCTCAGTTTTTCCATCTGCAAAATGGGGTGTGGTAGCCAGGTTCCAAGATGGCCTCCAATGAACCCCACCTTCTGCTCTTTATACCCTTTATCAATATCCTTCCACATTGTACCAGGTTTGGTCTGTGTGACCAACAGAACATGTCAAAAGGGGTGGTATCCACTTCCAAGGTTAGGAGCCTCTATCTTGAGTTAAAGATGCTGAGACTCTATCTTGCGTTTCTGTCTCTCCCTCCCACTCGCTCTGGGGGAAGCCAACCGCCTTGTCCACTCAGGCAGCAGATGAAGAAGCCCACGTGGTGAGGAGCTGAGACCTCCCAGTGGCCATGTGGATGAGCCTGGAGGTGGATTCCCTGACCCCCGCTGGACTTTGTGATGGGACGGCAGCCCTGGCTGACAACTTGCCTGCAGCCTCATGGGAGACCCAGAGCCATCCAGCTAAGCCACTCCCAGATTCCTGACTCTTGGAAGATGCAGGAGTTACTCAGTGCTTGTCATTCTAAGCTGCAAAGTTGTGGAGTAACCTGGTACACAGCAGCGGGTAAGTAACACATGAGGATAATGCTATGTGCCTTGCAGGCTGGTTGTGAGGATGAAATTCAGGAAAGCACTTTGCATGGTACTTGATGCGTGCCGAAGGCTGCGTGAAATGTAATTCGAAGAGAGCATAAAGCAAATCATTGACAACTCCGAGGCCACACAGCAAGGGGGTGACAGGGCTGGCGGTCCTGTGGCTCCCAGATGCCCAGTGCTCACCACCTGTGTCCCCTGAGGCATCATGCCCTTGGTGAGCACCGAAGGCTTTGGCAGAAAGGAAATGGCGGGACTAGCGGGTGTGGGGGCCAGCGGAAGATGTGACAGCAGCACGGTCCCTGGGCCTCTGGGAGGGAGGGCAGTGGGGTGTGGGCAAGGGGGTGGAGGGCTGAGCACAGGGATAGGGCCTGGGTGCACGTGTGTGCGCACATGTATACACACATGTGCACATGTGTAACGGCACATGTGGGTATGGGTATGCACAGGTGCAAACACACGCAAGCATGTGTGTACATGTATGCACATGCGCACACGTATGCATGCACATGTGTGTGCACATGCGCGTGCATGTGCGTGTGCGCATGTGCATGTGTGCATGTGCGTGTGTGTGCGTGCGTGCATGTGTATGTGTTTGTGTGTAGGTCACCTCTGAAGACCCCTCAGCCCAAGAGCGGCTGATGATCTGGTTCACTGCTTGTTTCTGGGCCTGCCGTCTGTGGAAGGCACAGAGAAACCATGGCAACAGAGATAATTAACGAGCAGGAATGGAGGAGGCCAGGAACTAGGGCAGCTCTGAGGTGACAGAGAAAGAGGCCCGGGAGGACGGCCCACTGGGGTTTGCTTCCCTGGCCCTCATGAGGCTTCTTGATAGAGAGATATCAAAGAGGGTCTGAGTGGGAGGTAAGCCCCTGGACCTCCGGTTCCAACATTCTAGGGAGGCCAGGGTTCTCAGTACCCACCAGATGGCTCCCTTGGGTCGTCTGCTCCCAGGTCCTGGACCACTGAAGTTAGCTGCATTGTTCTTGGGAGGCTGTGCATGGCTTCCCCCAGCTTCTTAGATGGGGCTATAACCTGAACTTGAAAATTCCTAGATATTACTCACTGTAGAGACAAGCGTGATGGAGGCACAGAGAGGATAAGGGGCCTGCCTCAGCTTACACAGCAGGCTGTGCCAGACTCGGGCCTCCTTGCTGAGCACTCTCACAGTGGGGAGCCTCTGGCGAGTGCCCTGGGATGCCCTGGTCCAGAGGCCTCCTGCTTGCATAGCCCCTCGGTCTGGTCGACCTACTTCCAGGAGAGCTGGCCCGCCTTTGCCCCCTGCCTGGGCTGGATGGGCCACCTTCTCACCCCCGGCGTATCTGCCTTTGCGTTTCCACACAGAAAAACTGGAGAAGACAGCTCTGGGTGAGCACACAGTCTGCCAGGTTTGAGTCTGGCATTAACATGGGCAGCTGGTATCAGGCAGGCTGGAAATAGAATTAGCAGAAAGGGTCCCTGGGGGACTGCTGGGATCAACTTGGCAACTGTCTCTCCTGGCTTCTGCCAGAATGTCCATCTCAGGGATGTCTCCTCCTAGCCAGATCCTGCCTGCCATGTACCAGGAGCATCTGAGAGAGAGTGTTCTGGAAGGTTCTAGAATGTAGAAATGGGTTACAAGGGTCTCAGTTATGTACTCGATCACAAAGAAAGGGAACTGGTGTGCATCTGGAGAGCCTGCTGGTACAAGGCACTGAGTGAAACCCTTGTGCACACTTAGCTTCCCTTCTCGTTGCACCTGGGGTATGAGGCCCCATGTTACAGATGAGGAAGCTGAGGCTTAGAAACTCTAGATCACTCTGCCAAGGTCACCCATCTTCTAAGTCGCAGAGCTGAGATTTGAATCTAGATCTGTTTAACTCCAAATCTGGCCTTTTCCCACCTCTGATACCTCTCTGAATACCCTCTACACCCACTATGTCCAAGTACCAGTTTGGATACTGGAGATACAGAGATAATTGGACTATAGGCCTTGCCCTCAAAGCACTCATAGTTTAGAGGGTATATTAGCAATTGCTGCTGTGTTCATGCTGTGTAACAAATAGTGCCCCAGATCTCAGTGGCTTATAACTCTAAGCAATTATTCCTCTTGCTCACAGTGGTTGGGTCGGCTGGAATGGCTCTGCTTCAGGCTGCAGGTAGGGTCCAGTATGGGTTCCCTTGTCTCCATCTCCTTCTAACAGTGGCTACTTAGTTCTGCTTCCATGACTGGTCAGAAATATACAGTATCCTTTAAGGCTTCATGCTGAAATTGGTGCACTGACCTGCTGCTCAAATTCTAGGGCAAGTTACTTGGCTAAACTCTGCATTGATGGGGCGGGGAAATTTTCCTTTTCTACTTAGTGGGAGGCACTGCAAAGTCACAGGACAAAGGCATAGATGTCTAACTTTCTAATAGGGAAGCAGGAAGAATAGGGAACGATAATCTAATCATCTTCTGGGGGTAGATAGACAGGCCCGTGATGATAACACTGCACTGTCTTTCATCAAATCTAAGAAACCATCAACTGTAAGATACACCATTAATTTATATGTGACCAAGAAAGAAAAGTGACTGCCAACTGAAGGATGACACGATGCTTTCTCGGCTCACTGTGTTTTTTTTATCCCTATGGAAAGAGCTGTTTGGTCCTTACGTAGACGTGGAAGTGACGGCAATATGAACGGTTTTGATCGGGTTTCCTCCTGCACAGGCTGTGACAACTGTGTCACCACAGCCATTGTTCAAGGAGATTGTGAGAGGCCGTGGACTGCAAGACAGTCTGCTTTTAAATATGTGAAAGCATGTGGGTCTTAGAATCGATGAAATGAATTGTTTCTTCTTGGTGAACACGTGTCCACAAATGGACACTGCGTGAGATGGTCTATGTGGATAAACCACTTGCACCTTATGACAACCCAAGGGGCAAAGATCATCCCCACTTCAGAGAAGAGAAGGATAAGGCTCAGAGTAATCAGCTGGCTTGCCCACGACTCACAGGTGGCAAGTGCGGGGAGCTGGGATATGAACTTCCGACAGTCTGACGCAAGACAAAGTGGTCAAAAGTGCGGACAAACTGTGTCTCAGTCTCCTCATCTGTAAGATGGGGTTGCTGGGAGGAACGACCGCACAGGCTGTGAGGCATCTGTTGGAAACAGAGGAGCACGGAGCGCTCGCAGCATGCTGGTCCCTCTGAGAGTCCATCCTGCCCTTCTGCAGCGAACATCGATACAATACAAGCTACGACTGAGCTAAGAGCTAGGGATATGGGAGCCCAGAAAGGCAGGCCAGTAGCTTAATCATTTGGGGGGATTGTCAGATTAGATATGAGAACAGGAAAAAAGATCCCTGCTGCTGCTAAGTCGTTTCAGTCATGCCTGACTCTGTGTGACCCCATAGACAGCAGCCCACCAGGCTCCTCTGTCCCTGGGATTCTCCAGGCAAGAGCACTGGAGCACACATTTATTTATGCAAACACATTTGTTTACCTACTGAGTGCAGGCAGTACACAGTGGCTGAATTTGAAGCCAAAGATGGGGGCGGTGGCTACTTGCAAAGAGCCGGACACGACTGAGCGACTGAACTGAACTGNGCACTGGAGCACACATTTATTTACGCAAACACATTTGTTTACCTACTGAGTGCAGGCAGTACACAGTGGCTGAATTTGAAGCCAAAGATGGGGGCGGTGGCTACTTGCAAAGAGCCGGACACGACTGAGCGACTGAACTGAACTGAATTTTTAAAATTTGAGTTGTATATATCTTCAGTTATATCACAGATATTGACTGTTCCATTTGAAGGCTTTTCACAAATGTAGATGGCTGTGTTACCACTGCCCCAATCACAACAGAGAATATTTTCATTACCCTAGGAAGTCCCACTGTATCTCTTTTCAGTAAGATGTCTCTCTCTATCCTGTTTTTAAAATTTCTGTCGTTGTAGATCAGCTTGCCTGTATTTGAACTTGATATAAACAGGAGCATACAGAATGTTCCATTTTCTATCTGGCTTCCTTCACCCCACATGATACCCAGAAGATTAAACCCTGTGTTAGTAGTTGCGTCTTTTTCATTGCTGGGTGGTATTTCACTGCTTGCTGGCTATTCACCATTGCCCTGTAGTTCTAAACTCACCCTTCTTGCCTGCGGACTGAAAGTGTAGCTGGGCCCTTTACATCTCCTCCGACCCCGGCCACACAGCAAGCTCAGCCTTAGCTGGAAGGGGGCGCCAGAAAGGCATATGGCTGCTCGCCCCGCCCCTGGCTCGCCCCGCCCCTGGCTCGCCCTGCCCCGCGCGCGGGCCCCTGAGCACGTGCGGTGTCTGCGTATGCGTGCGTGGTGTCTCCCGCCCGGTCTTCGCAGCCGTGGTGTAGCAGCTGGCACCCTGCACCCGTTTAAGGGCGGTTTTGTAGTGGGGTGACTCTGGTGAGACGTCTGCTGTGACCATCCCGTGTGCCCTTCCTCAGGGTGGGCTTCCGGTGAGTCCCCCAGGCAGGATTTCTAGCAAGTTCCGTGGGTGTGCGGTGTGGACCAGCTTTCTGCGCGAGCCACAGGCGTGCCCCTTGGTGAGGTTGAGTGCCCGCGCTGGGGCTGTGTGTGGGCACTGCTTTGGGGGCTCTGCCCGGGGGCTTTTTCTGGGGGTTTAACTTCAGGTTTAGGAGGGGGCTCTTACTTGGGGGCTCTGTCTCAGCTCTGGGTGGGAGGTCTTCTTTGGGCCGGGGCGCTCTCACCGTTTAGGGTTCTGTCTCAGCCTGGTGGGAGGTGTGTTTTTTGGGGGACTCTCTGCTCCGTATTAGCCCCCAGATCAGGGTGCTCCCTGGGGGCTCTGTATCGGCCACAGTTTTGGGGGGCTCTTTCTTTAGGGCTCTGCCTCAGTCCTTGGGGCTCTCTCTGGACTTTTGCCAAGGCCCTGAGAGGCTCTTCCTTGGGGACTGTATCTTAGTGGTGGGCGGTGGATGCTTCGAGGCTCAACCTCAGCTCTGTGGGTTGTGCTGCTTCTTAGAGCTGCTGTTCTTACGTTAACTATAGTTCTTTCTATTAGCCATTGTTTGTTGGCTCAGCCCCCTGTTACAGTTGAGTAATTCTTCATTTGAAACGTTCCCTGTTAAAATTACTGTGTGATTTCTCTTTCTCAGTTGGACCCAAACCAATATAGAATTGGTTTCAGGAGAGATAACAGGAGATTGACCTGCAAATATGAGATTTATGGATTAGTTTCCTCTTGTCTTTGGGCATGAGCATGAGCCCTTGCTAATAGGAAGTGAAATGCTGGTAACCCAAGGCATGTAGTGGCCATACAATTAATGGAGATATTACACATAGTGGATTGAGATAAAGCGCCACTCAGGCACATCCCTTGGGAGCCTGAGTGATACTGCCCTTGAGTGTTAGGGCAGCAATGATGGCTATAGGGACTGTGGGATGGGGTGGATTCTTTGGAGGGCTTTAGAGTACTTACACAGAGAAAACAACAAGCTCAGGTCCATTAACTCCCTCTTCTCATGTGGTGTGAGAACCAGAGCTTCCATGACAGCTCCTTACAGAGGCTCTTATTTCTTGCAGCCCCAGGGCTGATATTGCTGAAAATCAAATAAAAAATTTAATTGTGCTGGTTGCTGAATTATAACCACAGATGAATTCACATCTCGACAGATGGAAGTTAGGGCATTAATTGGGAAAGAAGGGGGTCCTGAAACGTGGGATGGGGACATCTGAGGGACCCAGATGAAACTGATGGTCTGAAACTCCCAAGTGGCTGTGAGGATCCCGTATGGGTGGTAGGAGTTTTCCTTCCAGTGTCTGAGGAGGCTGTTCTTCCCCTGCTTAAAAACCGGGTAATAACCTCAGTGGAGGCAGATACCCTGAAAGGGGATGCCTGTTTTCCTTAAGATTCACCATAACCACCCTCTCTTGTCACTAGACTTTAAGGGTCAAATCTCAGTCCATTTCTTGGTGACTGGGACTCAATAGGACCTAAGAGGGAAAATGCAAAAGAATTGCCACGCTTTGCTAATATATATCCGCAGAAATGTGGGAAACGTGTGTGGGGGTTTATTACAAGAGTTTTTGACCCAAGAGGGCAGAGTATCACACTGGGTTGGGCTGAATTCATTGCTGTGGATGCATGTGCAGTGGAGGGTGGCTCTGACAGTTTACCTGGTTGACTCACTGAAATCTGGACTCAGTAGTACAGTTAGTGGCGTTGTGTGTGGAAGAGGGAATTGAAGGGCTTGGGGAGACAGGCATGTTGGGCTGGATGTATTACATGAAACCTGCAGATTCCAGATCCACGTTGGTGTGCAGGCCCAGAAGCCCTCTGAAGGCCAGGTCCTGTGGAAGAAGGAGCCTGCATCACTGTCACAAGTACTTGCTATAACTGCTCCTCCAAATCTGCCCCACAGGGACTGGCAGCCGTTTGCCAGAGTGGTTGTGCACTGGGGCACAGGAAGTGCCCACACGGTTCTTAAATTACTAGGCACAGGCTCTGAATTCACACTAATTCTCAGGGACCTGCAGTGCCACCGTGGCCCATACATCAAAGTGGGGGCTTATGATGGGTAATAGAAAGAGGCTTGGCTCCTGTCTGACTCACAGTGAACCTGTTTGGTCCATGGACCCACCCCGAGGTTATTTATACAGTTTCTGAATGAATACGTAGAATAAGCACACTTTGCAACTGTCTGGTTTTCTCCCCTTTCCAGTTTTATTTCACATGCAAGGTTTTGGAAGCTAGCTTTAAAGTATAGTCTCTAGGCAACAATATTCTGTGGAACTGTGACTGAATTTGAGGGGTAATAAATACAGTCTTATGACTGTGGGGCTGTTGGTTTCATTTTATGGAGAGGGTGAGAACTTTGCTTATAAGAAGGATAGCTGCGTCTTCTTAGGTATAAATACAGAGTTGTGTTGTCGTACAGGGCTTCGGTTCCATGTGAGAAGGGCTTACGTGGAAGCTGAGTCATCAAAGAAATGGATATGTTGGATAAACTCACCCTTCTTGCCTGCGGACTGAAAGTGAAGCTGGGCCCTTTAAATTCCTCCCCCGCCACCCCTGGCCACAGCAAGCTCAGCCTCAGCCTGTAGAGGGCGCCGGAGAGCCTCTCGCCCCGCCCCCGGCTCGCCCCGCCCCTCCGGCTCTGCGCGCGCGTGCGTGGCTTCCTGCCGCGCATGCGTGGCTTCCTGAGCACGTGCGGCGTCTCCCGCCCGGTCACCGCAGCCGCGGTGTAGCAGCCGGCGCACCCCGCATCCCTTTAAGGGCAGTTTTGTCGCGGGGTGATTCTGGTGAGACGCCTCGTGAGAGCAGCTCGTGCGGCGTTCCTCAGGGCAGACTTCCGGTTAGTCCCCCAGGCTGGATTACTAGCAAGTTCCGCGGGTGCGCGGTGCTTTCCGCCCGAGCCCAGGGAGCCGCAGGCGTGCCCCTCGGTGAGGTCAGGGTGCCCGTGCTGCGGGGAGGGTGTGGGCATTCTTCCGTAGGGATTCTCCTGCAGTCTTGGGGAGCTCCTTTTTGGGAGCGCTCTCATCCTGGGGGAGGGGGTGCTCTCGGGGGCCTTGCTTGACCCACGTCGTGGTGGTGGAGGCTATCAGGGTCTCTGTGTTAGCCTTTGGAGGCTTTTTCTTTGTACTATTCTCTAAGGTTCTCCTCTCTAGCTGCTGCCGCTGCTGCTCAGTCGCTTCGGTCGTGTACGACTCTGTGCGACCCNTGTGTATAAGAGACAGTCCTCAGGGTGGGCTTCCGGTGAGTCCCCCAGGCAGGATTTCTAGCAAGTTCCGTGGGTGTGCGGTGTGGACCAGCTTTCTGCGCGAGCCACAGGCGTGCCCCTTGGTGAGGTTGAGTGCCCGCGCTGGGGCTGTGTGTGGGCACTGCTTTGGGGGCTCTGCCCGGGGGCTTTTTCTGGGGGTTTAACTTCAGGTTTAGGAGGGGGCTCTTACTTGGGGGCTCTGTCTCAGCTCTGGGTGGGAGGTCTTCTTTGGGCCGGGGCGCTCTCACCGTTTAGGGTTCTGTCTCAGCCTGGTGGGAGGTGTGTTTTTTGGGGGACTCTCTGCTCCGTATTAGCCCCCAGATCAGGGTGCTCCCTGGGGGCTCTGTATCGGCCACAGTTTTGGGGGGCTCTTTCTTTAGGGCTCTGCCTCAGTCCTTGGGGCTCTCTCTGGACTTTTGCCAAGGCCCTGAGAGGCTCTTCCTTGGGGACTGTATCTTAGTGGTGGGCGGTGGATGCTTCGAGGCTCAACCTCAGCTCTGTGGGTTGTGCTGCTTCTTAGAGCTGCTGTTCTTACGTTAACTATAGTTCTTTCTATTAGCCATTGTTTGTTGGCTCAGCCCCCTGTTACAGTTGAGTAATTCTTCATTTGAAACGTTCCCTGTTAAAATTACTGTGTGATTTCTCTTTCTCAGTTGGACCCAAACCAATATAGAATTGGTTTCAGGAGAGATAACAGGAGATTGACCTGCAAATATGAGATTTATGGATTAGTTTCCTCTTGTCTTTGGGCATGAGCATGAGCCCTTGCTAATAGGAAGTGAAATGCTGGTAACCCAAGGCATGTAGTGGCCATACAATTAATGGAGATATTACACATAGTGGATTGAGATAAAGCGCCACTCAGGCACATCCCTTGGGAGCCTGAGTGATACTGCCCTTGAGTGTTAGGGCAGCAATGATGGCTATAGGGACTGTGGGATGGGGTGGATTCTTTGGAGGGCTTTAGAGTACTTACACAGAGAAAACAACAAGCTCAGGTCCATTAACTCCCTCTTCTCATGTGGTGTGAGAACCAGAGCTTCCATGACAGCTCCTTACAGAGGCTCTTATTTCTTGCAGCCCCAGGGCTGATATTGCTGAAAATCAAATAAAAAATTTAATTGTGCTGGTTGCTGAATTATAACCACAGATGAATTCACATCTCGACAGATGGAAGTTAGGGCATTAATTGGGAAAGAAGGGGGTCCTGAAACGTGGGATGGGGACATCTGAGGGACCCAGATGAAACTGATGGTCTGAAACTCCCAAGTGGCTGTGAGGATCCCGTATGGGTGGTAGGAGTTTTCCTTCCAGTGTCTGAGGAGGCTGTTCTTCCCCTGCTTAAAAACCGGGTAATAACCTCAGTGGAGGCAGATACCCTGAAAGGGGATGCCTGTTTTCCTTAAGATTCACCATAACCACCCTCTCTTGTCACTAGACTTTAAGGGTCAAATCTCAGTCCATTTCTTGGTGACTGGGACTCAATAGGACCTAAGAGGGAAAATGCAAAAGAATTGCCACGCTTTGCTAATATATATCCGCAGAAATGTGGGAAACGTGTGTGGGGGTTTATTACAAGAGTTTTTGACCCAAGAGGGCAGAGTATCACACTGGGTTGGGCTGAATTCATTGCTGTGGATGCATGTGCAGTGGAGGGTGGCTCTGACAGTTTACCTGGTTGACTCACTGAAATCTGGACTCAGTAGTACAGTTAGTGGCGTTGTGTGTGGAAGAGGGAATTGAAGGGCTTGGGGAGACAGGCATGTTGGGCTGGATGTATTACATGAAACCTGCAGATTCCAGATCCACGTTGGTGTGCAGGCCCAGAAGCCCTCTGAAGGCCAGGTCCTGTGGAAGAAGGAGCCTGCATCACTGTCACAAGTACTTGCTATAACTGCTCCTCCAAATCTGCCCCACAGGGACTGGCAGCCGTTTGCCAGAGTGGTTGTGCACTGGGGCACAGGAAGTGCCCACACGGTTCTTAAATTACTAGGCACAGGCTCTGAATTCACACTAATTCTCAGGGACCTGCAGTGCCACCGTGGCCCATACATCAAAGTGGGGGCTTATGATGGGTAATAGAAAGAGGCTTGGCTCCTGTCTGACTCACAGTGAACCTGTTTGGTCCATGGACCCACCCCGAGGTTATTTATACAGTTTCTGAATGAATACGTAGAATAAGCACACTTTGCAACTGTCTGGTTTTCTCCCCTTTCCAGTTTTATTTCACATGCAAGGTTTTGGAAGCTAGCTTTAAAGTATAGTCTCTAGGCAACAATATTCTGTGGAACTGTGACTGAATTTGAGGGGTAATAAATACAGTCTTATGACTGTGGGGCTGTTGGTTTCATTTTATGGAGAGGGTGAGAACTTTGCTTATAAGAAGGATAGCTGCGTCTTCTTAGGTATAAATACAGAGTTGTGTTGTCGTACAGGGCTTCGGTTCCATGTGAGAAGGGCTTACGTGGAAGCTGAGTCATCAAAGAAATGGATATGTTGGATAAACTCACCCTTCTTGCCTGCGGACTGAAAGTGAAGCTGGGCCCTTTAAATTCCTCCCCCGCCACCCCTGGCCACAGCAAGCTCAGCCTCAGCCTGTAGAGGGCGCCGGAGAGCCTCTCGCCCCGCCCCCGGCTCGCCCCGCCCCTCCGGCTCTGCGCGCGCGTGCGTGGCTTCCTGCCGCGCATGCGTGGCTTCCTGANACCCCTGGCCACAGCAAGCTCAGCCTCAGCCTGTAGAGGGCGCCGGAGAGCCTCTCGCCCCGCCCCCGGCTCGCCCCGCCCCTCCGGCTCTGCGCGCGCGTGCGTGGCTTCCTGCCGCGCATGCGTGGCTTCCTGAGCACGTGCGGCGTCTCCCGCCCGGTCACCGCAGCCGCGGTGTAGCAGCCGGCGCACCCCGCATCCCTTTAAGGGCAGTTTTGTCGCGGGGTGATTCTGGTGAGACGCCTCGTGAGAGCAGCTCGTGCGGCGTTCCTCAGGGCAGACTTCCGGTTAGTCCCCCAGGCTGGATTACTAGCAAGTTCCGCGGGTGCGCGGTGCTTTCCGCCCGAGCCCAGGGAGCCGCAGGCGTGCCCCTCGGTGAGGTCAGGGTGCCCGTGCTGCGGGGAGGGTGTGGGCATTCTTCCGTAGGGATTCTCCTGCAGTCTTGGGGAGCTCCTTTTTGGGAGCGCTCTCATCCTGGGGGAGGGGGTGCTCTCGGGGGCCTTGCTTGACCCACGTCGTGGTGGTGGAGGCTATCAGGGTCTCTGTGTTAGCCTTTGGAGGCTTTTTCTTTGTACTATTCTCTAAGGTTCTCCTCTCTAGCTGCTGCCGCTGCTGCTCAGTCGCTTCGGTCGTGTACGACTCTGTGCGACCCCATAGACGGCAGCCCACCAGGCTCTCCTGTCCCTGGGATTGTCCAGGCCAGAACACTGGAGTGGGTTCCCATTTTCTTCTCCAATGCATGAAAGTGAAAAGGGAAAGTGAAGTCGTTCAGTCGTGTCAGACTCTTCGCGACCTCATAGACTGCAGCCCACGAGGCTCCTCCGTCCATGGGATTTTCCAGGCAGTAGTACAGCTAGGCTTTGTTAATGCAGTCTGCCGTTATAGTTGATAATTGTTTATATGGAACTCGCTCTGTTCAAATTGCGGTGTGCTTTCTCCCTGCTGTCGGCTGGAAAGCGATATACATTGTACATATAGATCATAAGTTTGTTTATCCATTTCATGTTGATATTTCCAATTTAGGGCTGTTATGAGTAATTTGCCATACATATTGTCAAATGGACGAGATTTGCTGTGTGATATGTTTTCATATTTCTTGGATAGGTACCTCTAATCAGTTCCATTGTGAAGGCCAGGCTAATGGACTTTAACTTTGTCTGGAGGGTGCTGAGGAATTACTGGGAGTTTTTTTTTTTTTTTTCTTTTTGTAGCAGCGATGGGATTCAGTGTAGGTCTTAGAAGGATTTCTTGGCCCTGTGTGAGTTGGGGGGGGCACCAACCTTCACTCCCCTGAGATGAAGGTTGGTAGCTCAGCTTAGTGGCTCTGGCACGTGCTCTATTATCTATATGTAAATCTATGAAATGGGAATGTTCACATGCATCTATAGAATTGTTGGCAGGACTGAGTGGGATAATGCCCATGCAGCCTTTGCCATAGGGTAGGTGTGCATGGGGCAATGCAGCCAAAATGCATGCTGGTTTTGTTGGGTGTTTAAGCCTGGGTGTTTCAGTTTCTCCCTGGCACCACCTCCCATGTGTCCAGAGATAGAGCCTAGAGGGGTGGACAAGGGTCTCAGCACCCTGCCCAGAGGCACCTCTGGACCCAGAAAAGGCAGAGCACAGCTGCCCACTGCTGCTCAGTGCCTGGCACTTCCTGACGCCTTCTTGTGGCTTTCCTCTGGGGAATGGACCCGCAAGTGGCCTTGGGTTCTGGGCTTTTTGCCCAGCCCCTTGACAATCACCTCACCTGGCACCCTGCCAGCCTGAGCCCCGAGCTGCTGCACCCCAGCAAGTCAAACGGCCATGATTAGTCAAATAAAATTTCCATCTGTTGAGGAATTTACAAGAGTTATTACTGGCTATAAAACCGATCGGAGGAGAAGGATGGCTCTGAGGGGGTAAGTGCCTCTAATTGTGCGGTAGTGACTTTTAAATAAGGTTGCAGATGTCCTTATCGCAGTGATCCAGATCCCCGTGGTGGGCCGGGCTGGGGGGCTGGGCTACACTAGCCTCCTTCACTGCTGAGGGAGGAAGAAGAGGGCCCTCTGCATTGGAACCTTGGGGGTCATGGCATTTCAGCATGATCCTGGATGCATGCTGCAGGCGCTTAATAAATGTGCTTGATGCACATTTCTGCTTTCTCTGCTTCCCTCCGTCGTCCTCTGGGGCCTGAGGCAGGCTCTTGGTCAGAGGCAGCAGTCTTTCGGGGCCAGGGTCCTGCTGTGATAGACTCTGTGTGACCAGCAGTGTATAACACCCCTGTGCTTCCATAGCTTCTCTCTGAAATGGGGTAATTAGTCACCAAGCATCCGTCCCAGAGGAACACGAGAAGAAAGGTGTTTGAGAGCGTGGGCCCAGCCTTGCTCTCTTACAACATGCGGCTTTGTTCTGGTGCCCGGCTCATTCTATCCCCCCTCGTCTGGGGTTGGAGGGGACGTCTTTCGTCTTGGATGGGAAGGTTTGAGGTGGCCGAGGGACTCCTCTGAGGTCACTGGGATGCCAGGGTCTCCTGAAGTCCAGCCCCCTTCCTTCATCCTACCTGAGAGACTCAGAGCAAGACCGCACTTTGAGGGCAAACTCGAATCCCTGGTGGCTGGGGTGAGCCGGAGAGACTGGAAATTTTTGCTGAAAAGGATTCAAACAGCACTAAGAGTGGAGATAACTTACCCGACCCAAGAGAGGGTGGTTCCCAGGGCCCAGACCCCCAGAGGCAGGGCTTGGGCCTGAGACCTGAAGACCCACAGCCCCGGCCTGCTAGGCCGGAGGTCTCCCCGTGGTCGCTGTCTGTGCCTCCCTGGCCTCCCCTGCCCACCTCATGGTCAAGCACAGACTCGCCTGCCCCTCCGTCTCGGGCCCTTTAAAATCAGGGCCCACGCTGGGGCCCACAGCCGGCCACTCTCTCTTTCATTGGCTGACACCCGGGGCCAGGAGCCGTCGGGATTCTGCCCTCCCTGGGCCCCGCTCCCCTCTGAACAGCTAATGCTGGCGCTGGGCCCCTTTCCNCTCCGTCTCGGGCCCTTTAAAATCAGGGCCCACGCTGGGGCCCACAGCCGGCCACTCTCTCTTTCATTGGCTGACACCCGGGGCCAGGAGCCGTCGGGATTCTGCCCTCCCTGGGCCCCGCTCCCCTCTGAACAGCTAATGCTGGCGCTGGGCCCCTTTCCCTGCCAGGCAGTTTGAGGGGGCCTTTTAGTTGGAATGTCTGGAGTCCCTGGGGATGGAGGGGCCGACGCTGACATGGGGAGCCGAGCCCTGAGGTAGGGCCTGTCCTCAGGGATGCCTTCTCCCTGGGTGCCCCCCCCTTCCCCCGCCCTGCCAGGCCTTGGCTGGGGTGTTCCTGCAGCTTGTCCCTCTGGGCTGCTGGCGGCTGTGGAGGGGAGAGTCGGCCGCGCAGGGGCTTCAGGCTCAGCGGCAGCTGCGATCTGCTGCGTGGGCTCCATCTCTTTGACGGGAAGGTCAGCGTGAGCGTGCGGGAGAGACTCCTGGCAGGAGCAGGTCTCCAATCCCTTGGCTCCCTTCCGAGCCACGCTAGGTCGCCTCTGAGTGGGAGGCTTTGGGACTGGAGTGAGGATCTAGGGCTTCCCTGCTGCCCCCTGGAGGGTGAAAGACCATGGGATGGGCTGGGCCCCAGGGAAAGGCACTGGAGCTTTGAATAACAGTGTGATTTGGGTCTTTGAATGAACTTCCATTGTGCTGACCCCATGCAGAGGGGTCTCAGGGCGTCTGAAATAGTTGAGGGGCGGAGACGGGCGGTGAACAAGCCAGCCCAGGCATGGAAGGTTACAGGTTACAGCAGCGCTGAGACCACCAGAAGAGGGTGCAGCAGATGAGGGGTGGGGGTGGCAGGGGCCCCTCCGGGTTCCCTCAGTCACACTGCATGTTCCTGCCCGCATGGTTCTCCGGTCTCAGCCTGCAGGAAGGTCGGGCTTGGCAGTGGGAGCCCCCAGCCTGCAGTCCGAGCCCCTCCCCGTGCTCCCTCCCCATCTCCCTTGCCTGGGGCCTCTCGCCTGGAAGGAGAGTCTGGTGAGTGAGTCCCGGTGAATCCCCCGCAGGCTTCGAGAGGCTTTTCTCAGGGGCTGGTTTCATCTTGTCGTCCCAGTTTCTCGTTAGCTAGAGGCCTTCTCCGGGGCTCCTGGGCTCATGCCCAGGCCTTGGGTACTGGAAGGCTTAGAGCAAAGTGTTCCTTCGTCTTATTCCTGTTTTCCCTTCTGCTCGCCACCCCTGTCCCAAAGAACAGGGGTCTGGGCGCTTCCATCTGAGAGGTGTAGGGGATGGTGGGCGTCCGGCAGCAGGAAACCCGAGTTGAGGCGGAGCTCTGTGGTTTACCAGCGGGTGGCCCAGTGAGTCTGAGCCGCGGCTTCCTGTTCGCCAAGTGGGAGCGTGAGCTCCCAGGGCCATCAGCAGGGTTAACGAGACAGTGACTTCTCTCGTACTTTCTGTCACGATGACAGTGATTTTCGGCGATGTGTCCCAGATCCAGTAGCAAAGGACGGAAACAGAGCCAGGAGGCGTGGAGCTGGCTGAGGCTCTGGAAGCCAGCGGCAGAGCTGGCTGGGGTGCCAGGGCCCTCGATGTGCTCCCAGTGTCTGGCTGGCCCTGCGCTCAGGTGGCCGACCTTGGTGTGGGGCCCTTCTGTCCCTCCCCAGGCCCCTCTGTCTTTCTCTCGGGGTCTGGTCCTGATGGGGTCTGTCGGTGTCATCTCCAGCTTGGATTTCTCCTCTTCTTTCTCAAACTTGTTTGCTCATTTTTGGCTGTGCTGGGTGTCTGTCACTGTGCAGGCTTTTCTCTGGTTGTGGCGAGCAGGGGCCGCTCTGCAGCTGCGGTGCCCGGCCTGCTCTCTGCAGACGTCTCTCTCGCTGTGGCGCACGGACAGGCTCTAGGGCACAGGATCAGTAGTTGGCGGTCACGGGCTTAGTTGCTCTGTGGCATATGGCATCTTTCTGGGTCAGGGATTGAACCCACGTCTCCTGCACTGGCATGTGGGTTCTTTACCTCCGAGCTGCCATGGAAGCCGCCCTGGATTTCCCTTCTTGACCAGAGGAAAGAGTGAGTCCCCTTTCAGTAGGAGGCAGAGAAAGTATTAGTTTCTCAATCGTGTCCGACTCTTTGTAACTCCATGGACTAGGGCCCGCCAGGCTCCTCTGTCCATGGGATTCTCCAGGCAGGAATACTGGAGTGGGTTGCCATGCCCTCCTCCAGGGGATCTTTCTGACCCAAGGATTGAACCTGGGTCTCCTGCACTGCAGGCAGTTTCTTTACCATCTGAGCCACTCATTCTGTTGAAAGTTTCCTGAGGGTGAAGGCTGGCCTGGGCAAGCAGGTGACCGCAACATGGTCCTGCTTACATGATGCTTAGTTGGAGTTAGATACGATGGCGCGCGATACGGGGCGTGGGAGCACAGAGAGTGTGCAACTTCCCCGGGATGGGGAGCAGAAGGGAAGGCTTCTTGGAGGAGGTTACATCTGTGTGGACTCTAAACACGAACTGGCAGAAGGCAGACAGATGAGAGGACCAGGAGGACGAAAGGCCAGGAGCAGACGGGAGGGCCGGGGGGACGATGGGCCAGGAGCCGATGGGAGGGCTGGGGGGACGACGGGCCGGGAGCGGACGGGAGGGCCGGGACGACGGGCCAGGGAGGCTTCTGGGCGGGGATGACCCGTGCTGTGTTGCTGCTGGAGGGTCAGACGTGGGGCAGGGGATGGTGAGCGTTGAAGCGGCAGAGCCTCGAATGTCGAGCCGTGGAGCTTGGGTCCACGCCGAGGGCGGTGGTGCCAGGGGCGGTTTGAAACGGGGACAGTGGGGCCAGGCTTCTTCTTTAATGGCTCCTATCTCTCTAGCCCATTGGTCTTTCCCGTGGTTTTTTGCCCTTCAGGGGACTTTAGCTGTCAGAGCTTGGGGGCAGGGGAGCTACTGACGTCTGCTGGGTAGAGGCCAGGGATGCTGATAAGCCCGTCACACCGCGCAGGGCGCCCTTCCCCGCAGCAGAGACTCACCTGGCCCCAGGTGTCAGCATCCCCTGGCCGGTGCGTGGCCTTCAGCAATGAGGGTCTGGGGCAAGGCCGGCGCCTCCTGTGAACTCAGCCTGAAGTTTTTGTGTTTTCTTCCCCTTTGCATGGTATTCTTCCTGCTGTGCGGATCGGTGTGGCCGGGGACACTACAGGGTTTCCCCAGGCAGGCCTGTTGGAGTCTGAGTGCTGCGGCCAGGGCCAGCTCGTGACCACAGTGGCCCAGCCTCCTGGGGCCCCTCCGTGGACCCTCCTCCTGATGCCGAGGCTCCTTCCAGCCGCCGCCGCCTCGCCCCACCCAGGCGCTGCTGACACTCCACCAGCCCCACTGAGTGTGCAGCCCGAGCCTGGCCCGAGAGCTGGGCTTTTAATGGCTGAATATTTCTTTAAAAAAACCCTGCTTGTTTCCAGACCCTCATCCCTCTGACTCTGCCCGCCTGCCTCCCTGTGGGAGTTCTTGCAGAAACCCGTGTGTTAATAGGCCCATAGCATCTCCGGGCTGGCTCCCACTTAGCCTCCTGCGGAGAGGGCCTTGCTTCTGTGCCGCTCCAAGCCCCTGCCTGCAGCCCGAGCTGTGCTTGATTCCGGGCCCCTGTCCAGGCGCGGGGGGCTGGGTGGACACAGAATGGTAGAGGCTGCTGGGTGCCGTGAGCTGCGGGCACCGGGACTGCCAGACCTGGTCCCATGGAGGGTGTGGTCTTTTATCTGTGACTTGTCGGGCCAGTCCCCTCTCCGTGAGTGAAACAGACGGAGGCCTTCGAGGCTGTGCTGGGACAGACCCACCCCTGTGCCTGGCTTTCAAGGCCCTGTGATCTGCCTGCTTCCAGCGCCTCCCTTGTCATTGCAGAATTCTTAGAATGCTTCTGAGCTAGGCCCCCGGCATCCTTGTGTGGCTCAGTGGTAAAGAATCTGATTGAAAAGCAGGAGATGTAGGAGACAGCAGTTGGATCCCTGGGTCAGGAAGACATCCTGGAGGAGGAAACGGCAACTCCAGTGTTCTACCTGAAAAATCTCATGGCCAGAGGAGCTTGGCGGCTGCAGTCCAGGCGGTCACAGAGTCGGACACACAGTCTCTCACACACACGCGCACACACACCAACCCGATGTGATAACGGGCACGCTGTTATTTCCCCCATTTTACCAGGAAACTGTCACTTGGAGGGGTCACGTGCCCAGGGTCACGCCTCTGCTGAGTGGGGGTCCGGGGCTTGGGCCCCGGTTGTCCCGCTGAGCCCGCCGCCCTCCGCCAGCCTTCCAAGCCTAGCATGTCTCCTGTGGCTCCCCTGCCACTGGATGAGATGAGGAGCAGCTTCAGTCTGCGGCATCAGGGGCAGGACTGGCTTGTGAAGCGAGAACGGTGATGACGAAGTCGCTCAGTCATGTCCGACTCTGCGACCCTGTTGACTATAGTCTGCCAGACTCCTCCATCCATGGGATTTTCCAGGCAAGCGTACTGGAGTGGTTTGCCGCTGAGAACTTTCTAGCAATAGGCCAGTCTGCCTGTGTGGAGGGCTTTCTCACGAGGCAGTGTGTGCCCAGATGCCGGGGCTAGCAAGCAGGGGGCCGATGGCTGTTGTCCAGGAGGGTCAGAGCGGGCTTCTCTCAGGTATGTGAGGGACTGGATTAGAAGCTGTCTGAGATCAGAACCCTCTGAATCTGGAGCTCTCTGAACCTTGGAGTCACAGCTCCCATCTTCAGGATGAGGCACTGCGGCTCGGAAGCAGGCATTTCTGTGCCCAGGTCACCTGTCCTCCCTTCCCTTCCACTAACCTGGGGGCAGGCGCAGAGCCGGCTGCCCCTCGGGTCTCGTGTGGTGACTGCCCTCTGGGCCTTTGGTGGGGAGGAAGGAGGCTCTGATCTGGTCAGTGGTCTCCGTCTTCTGCGCTGAGCACTGCTCTGTGCCAGGCCCTGGGGCCTCGGGTGGGGGGTGATGGGCAGACAGGTTTCCGTGTGGTCCTCTGGCATCCGGGCCTTGCTCAGACCTGCAGAAGCTCTCCCGTGGGGCAGGGCCCCGGGCTCTGTGTTTGTCACAGCTGCTCAGGACCTCGATTCAGGGATCGGGACACAGGTCTCAGTGGGCAGCCAGGTGGTGGTTGGAGGGGGAGGGGTGCCGTTGGGACTCAGAGGCGAGGTGGGGTGAGCCGGAGGCTCCCGGGAAGGGACCATGGCCCAGGGCGCTACTGGAGCCGTCCTGGGGGGCCTTCCGCCTGCGCTGGTCCCTGGGGCTGGGGCTTGTACCTCCTCCAGCTCACCGCCACGTCTTGCTGGCTGGCCTGTGTCTGGCACGGGGGAGGGGCTCCCACTTCATCCAGGGACAGCCCCCTCCTGGCCTCCAGACCACAGACTCTCCTTGAACCCTGTGGACCAGACCCTGAGCTCAGTGCTTTGTGTCTGTACACTCAGCACAGCCTCGTCATAACCCCAGGAAGGAGGCATACTCTCCAGGAAGGAGGCATGCTAATTACACCCATTCGACAGGCTAAGAAACTGAGGCTGGGGAGGGAGGGAGAATGCCCAGACCCCCTCCATGGCTGGCTCCTTGTGATCCTTCAGGGCTCAGCTTCGGTGTTGCCTCCAGGTCTGTCCTGAGACCTGGGCCAGTGACACAGACTCCAGCCTCCTCGCTCTATCTCCAGCGTGTGGAAATGTCCTGTCCCCGCTGCCCTGGGAGGTGAGGTCTCTGAGCACAGCGTCTGCCTCGTGCCGATCGCAGGCAGGCAGGGCCCGCTAATCGGATGTGACATCTGGGTTCTTTTCTTTCCTGTCGCTTGGCCTGACAGGAGCTGTGAGTTCATTATGACAGCAGCGTCGTTTGCCCGGGACCCTGATGCGTGGCAGAGGTTCCCCCTGTGTGTTTCTACCCCAGCTTGCAGGTGGCTAGATCTCACCCCAGGTTTTAGATCAGCCGAAGGTCATGCAGCCAGCCCTCCCGAGGAGTAATTACTATAATTCCCCTGCATAACCCTCAGCTCTTGCCTGATACTGTGGCTGAAACGTAAGGAGCCGTGACACTCCCTGCCCTTGTAATTGAGGCTTTGAAAGCACAGCCGACATCTCCACAGGGAGATGGGGGTGTGGCGTGTGTTGGGAGCGTCGTCGCCTGCGCTCTGGCTTTTTGGCCTTGTGGCTGCCGTGTGTGCAGAGCTGTGGCTGAGGGGCCGGCGCGTGCTCCACTGCCCCGCCCTGCTGTGCCCACAGGGCTGGTGCCCGTGGGGCGTGGCGCTCGGCCCTGGCACATCGGGTGGAGGAGCTGTGTGTCTCCCTGAACTGTGCAGGGCGCCAGTGGTGGCGCCTGTCCCCACTGGAGCTCCCCTGCTGACCACCCCCTTCTTCCCGGAGGCCCTCTCAGCAAGGACCTCCTGAGGATTCTACCACCCGGCCACGTTTGAAGAGCAGTCACATAAAAGCAAAAATCATAACCGTGGGCTCTCACGGCTCATCAGGCACCATCCGCCTCGCCTTGTGTAGTAACATATGTCATCTTCCTGGCCCGCCGTGGTGTAGGCTGTTATCATCCCCAGATTACAGATGAGGAGCTGAAACCAGAGATGACGTGATGACCTGGGGGCGGGCGGACGGGAGGTGATGGGTCTGGAACCCAGGCAGTTCCCAGGGGCAGGCCTCTGATCATCTTGGTGTGTGACCTGTTCAGAAAGTCAGTTTTCCTGGATGTACTCTGGTTTTTCTTCAGGGACTCCATTCATTCGCTCAACCCTTGTTTATGGGTACCATCTGTGGCCCAAGCATTGTCCTCGGTGTTAGGGATTCAGTCCTGAACAGAACAAGGTTGTTGCCCCCATGGAGCCTCTGTTTCAGTTGGGGGAGACAAACCATAAGCAGACGGGTAGTTGCATTTCAGAGTGGGAGAACCGTGGAGAAAGATGAGTTAGGAAGGAGGCCCCCGTGATGGGAGAGGAGAAACCTTAGCTAGAGAGGCGGGGGTGGCTTACAGACCCAAGGGAAGCCAGCAGGGAGCCAAGAGGAGGTGGTGGAGAGGAGGCTTCTCGCAGAGGGAACGGTGTGTGCCAAGGCCCTGTGGTTGGGCCGTGCGGAGCCAGCTCAAGGACACGGTGGGGGGCGGGAGGAGGTGAGGTGGGAAAGATGAGCGTGCGGGGTGCTGGTGGGGGCGTTCGGGCAGAGAATGACCTGACGGGCGCTGCTGGGGAAGGCTGTGGGGCGATGCGCGGAAGAGGGGAGGGCAGAGGTAGTTGCCGTGGGGTGGAGCAGACGGGGAGGGTCCCGGCTGCCTGGGCCACGGTGGTTCTGAGCACGCCCTCCTTAGACGTCTCTCCCCTCCCGTCTCTCCCGCCGCTGGCTCCGAGTGGCCGTCCCTCGTGTCAGGCCCCTCTGTGCTCGGGCGGTTGGCTGCCTGTCTGCCCGGGCCCTGGCGCTGCCCTCGTGCTGGACGACCTTGTCCTTGGCCTCTCTGCGTTGTAAACCCTGTGCTCCTTGGACACTGAAGGTGCAGGCATGCTGTGTTTGTCCTACTGAGGTCCTCAAGTTTTGTTTTGACACCTATAGAAATACCTGCTTTACATGTAATCTGTTCAGTTACGTCTCGTTGTTACTTTTTATTTTTTTCAAGTGAGAGGTGCCGTCCCACTTGGTTTCTCGGTGCACTTGGATTCTGTTTTGCTGACGTGGGGGAAATTGAGCTGTGTTACTTAAGCCGTTGAAATCCTGGCCTTTTCTAGAAAGCGTGAGGGTTTTGGCCTCTGGCTGCGCGGAAGTGGCGCCCATGAGCCTCTCTGACAGGTGTCTGTGGGCTCGGCTCTGGGAAGCATGTGGGAGCATGTATGTGATGGGGATTCTAGCGAATCAGGGAGGGCTCTTTTCTGCAAACTTCAGCAGAAAAGGAATTGAGCAGAAGCAAGTTCATGGGATCAGGTTGAACTGAAGGACCGGCTTTAAAAGGCCAGGAGCTCAGGTGACTCTAGGGAGGCGGCCTCTTGGCAAGACCTGTTCCAAGCCTCTGGGACCCACCAGAATGGGCACTGTGTGCGCGCGCAGTCGTGTTGGACACTTTCGACCCCGTGGACTGTAGCCCGCCAGGCTCCTCTGTCCCTGGGATTCCCCAGGCACAGCAGTGGGCTGCCATTTCTTAAGCCAGGGGTCTTCCCAACCCAGGGGTTGAACCCACGTCTCTTGAGTCTCCTTCATTGGCAGGCAGGTTCTTTACCACTTGCACCACCAGAGTGGGCCGCCCCAGCTTTTAAGGACCATGCAGGATGCAATTCCATGTCATGGGAGAGGCGGATCTAACTGAGGGGGCTTTGGCTGTGTGACCAGTCTGGGCTTGGGGGCATTTGGAAATTAGTGATCAGTAGTCCGCCAAGACTGGATTTTGGAATGGGGGATCAGTCCTGGATAGGAATTTGGGGTACTGGTGTCAAAAGAAGAGGGGCTGGGCTGTGGCCACTATAAACACCTAATGTCTCCTCAGAGGATCTCAAAGATGTGCGAACCGCATCCTTCAGGATGCTAAAGGCAGAGGGTGGCACCTTACGGAATATTAGAGAACAGGACCAAATTCCTCTGGGCGAGTGAAGGAGCAGAGGTCAGGGTGGACAGAGGTTTGAGGGCCTCGGGGAGGTTGTGGAACCCTGGATCTGGGTGGTCTTGAGTTGGAGGGGCGGGTGTGGGGAACGGTGTTCTGAGCGAGGCTCAGCACTTGGGTTGAGTCACAGAGGCGAGGACGTGCCTGCTGGGTTTAGTGCAGGCGAGACCAGCCGGTGAGTCACCCGCTGGTGGGGAGCAGGGGGCATGGCTGGAGCTGCAGGTGGAGGTGGAACTGATCAGCAGGCGCCCGCTGGGGGGTGGTGATTGGCTGGCCGGGGTGGGAGCGGATTTTGAGAGCCCGTGGGGAGACACTGGTTTATGGGGGCCCTGGGGGCTCAGACAGTGAAGAGAAGAGCCTGCCTGCCAGCCCCTGGATCGGGAGGATCCCCTGGGGAAGGGGAGGGCTACCCATTCCAGTGTTCCTGACTGGAGAACCCCATGGACAGAAGAGCCTGGCGGGCTGTTAGGCTATGGGGTTGTAAAGAGTCAGACGTGGCCCTTGACTGTGTGCCTGACACTCTGCCAAGTGCTTTGGTGTGGCTTTGTCTAGCCTGCACAGCAAGACTGCCCGATGGTGCCGCTGTTTCTCCTGCATGCAGGCCAAGAGACGGGCTCAGAGAGGCCAAGTGACCTCGCCAAGGCCACACAGCGAACAANCGAGCAATTTCAGGTATCTCCTGATGCTAGTAGACACATTTTCTGGGTAGATAGAAGCATTCCCTGCTAGAACTGAAATGGCAGCTGAAGTGCCTAATGCATTACTACAAGAAATAATCCTTACATTTTTGCTCCCAGGATCCCTACAAAGTGATAATGGTTCAGAATTTGGGTCTCAAATGACACAAAGGGCCTTGATCATAAAATGTATCTTGCACTCAGCCTCAAGACCCCAGTCACTGGGGAAAGCAGAGGTGCAATCAGACCTTGAAATGGGCCGTAGCCACGTTATGTCAGGAAACTTAAGGAAATTGGATTAAGTTGCTTCCAATGACCCTTCTCCCAGTGCCATTATTAGTTCAAGGGATAAGCTATAGGTAAGTGTATTTGAACTCATGAATAGGGGGATTCCTCTGTGGCTCAGCTGGTAAAGAACTTGCCTGCCACGTGGGAGACCTGGGTTTGATCCCTGGGTTGGGAAGATCCCCTGGAGAAGGGAAAGNGGCAATCTTGATTCCAGCTTGTGCTTCTTCCAGCCCAGCATTTCTCATGATGTACTCTGCATATAAGTTAAATAAGGAGGGTGACAATATATAGCCTTGTCGTACTCCTTTTCCTATTTGGAACCAGTCTGTTGTTCCATGTCCAGTTCTAACTGTTGCTTCCTGACCTGCATACAGATTTCTCAAGAGGCCGGTGAGGTGGTCTGGTATTCCCATCTCTTTCAGAATTTTCCACAGTTTATTGTGATCCACACAGTCAAAGGCTTTAGCCTAGTCAATAAAGCAGGAAGAGATGTTTTTCTGGAACTCTCTTGCTTTTTTGATGATCCAACAAATGTTGGCAATTTGATCTCTGGCCCCTCTACCTTTTATGTTTAATTATATTAGTGTTTTATTATATTAGGTATAGTACATTATTTTAGTAGTTAATATATATTAATATAAGGAGAAAAGCAGAAGTGTCATTCGAATCCCTTAGGTGAGCTCAAGTCATCCCAAACCAAAGAAAGCCTCCCTCTGTGACTGGGGCAGGATGGGGCAACAGGTCTGGGGAGCCTGTATATTAAATGCTAAATATTTAAAACATTTTTTAAACAAAGAATTGCCTCCTTTTCATTTCAGAGTTTGCTGTAAGGGAAATATGGATATGATCATTCTAGATAGGGAATTGGATAATTTTAAAGGCTAAATATGTGTGTATATCCTTTGGTCTAGCACTTCCCCTAAGAAAACAATCTAAGTATTAATAGATTTATGTTTATAATGACACTGATGGCTGGCAGCTAAGTGCTAGGTACTACTATGCATTAAGTCCCCCAAACAACCTGACAATGTAGGTACTTTTATTGTCTTCACTATCAAATTCAGTTCAGTCACTCAGTCATGTCCAACTCTTTGCGACCCCATGGACTGCTGCACATTAGGCTTCCCTGTCCATCACCAACTCCTGGAGCTTGCTCAAACTCATGTCCATTGAGTTGGTGATGCCATTCTTGCATCTCATCCTCTGTTGTCCCCTTCTCCTCCTGCCTTCAATATTTCCCAGCATCAGAGTCTCCACTATAAAGGTAAGAAAATGGATCTAACTGACTTGAGTAAGGGCTCAGAGGGTAAAGAAACTGCCTGAAATGCCAGAGACCTGGGTTCAATCCCTGGGTCAGAAAGATCTCTGGGAAAGATCTTATAGTAGATAAATAACAGAGTTGGGATTCGAATGTAGATGTTCATGACTCACACTGTAAATGCACCACCCTGCCTCTCACTACTAGAAACATGTTCATCTTCAGGATGATAATCTTCAGGATTATCTTCATACTCCCCCTTCCCCCCAGGATTGTCATCAGTGACCTAGGTGCTTCGGCCTCTGGAATCATGCTTGATTTCTCTCTTCTTCTCACACTCTCCATCCAATCCATCAGCAAACTGTATATTCTATTTTTTAAACAGATATCATTTCCTACCACTTCTCATCTCCACGGTTACCAAACTATAATCTCTCTCCCTTAGACAAATGTAGTCTCTGTACACTAGCACAACAGACAGTGTTATCTCTTAAAATCCTAATCACTTCCCTGCCCAAGTTTGGCCTTGGAGTGTAAAATGAAGCAGGGCAAAAGCTGACACAGTTTTGCCAGGAGAGCACACTGGTGATAACAAACACCCAACAACACAAGAGATGATTCTACACAGGGACATCACCAGATGCTGAATACCAAAATCAGATTAATTATATTATTTGCAGCCAAAGATGGAGAATGTCTATATAGTCAGCAAAAACAAGACTGGGATCTGACTGTGGCTCAGATCATGAACTCGTTATTGCAAAATTCAGAACTTAAATTGAAGAAAGTAGGGAAAACCACTAGACCATTCAGATATGACCTAAATTAAATCCCTTATGATTATATAGTAGAAGTGACAAATAGATTCAAGGGATTAGATCTGATAGACAGAGTGCCTGAAAAACTATGGACAAAGGTTAGTGACATTAAACAGGAGTGGGTGATCAAAGCCATGCCCAAGAAAAAGAAATGCCAAAAGGAAAAATGGTTGTCTGAGGAGGCCTTACAAATAGCTGAGAAAAGAAGAGAAGTGAAAAGCAAAGTAGAAAAAGAAGGATATATCCATCTGAATGCAGGGTTAAAAAGAATAACAAGTAGAGATAAGAAAGTCTTCCTAAGTGATCAATGCAAATAAATAGAGAAAAACAATAGAATGGGAAGATCTAGAGATCTCTTCACGAATATTAGAGATGCCAAGGGAACATTTCATGCAAAGATAGACTCAATAAAGGACAGAAATGGTATGGACCTAACAGAAGCAGAAGATATTAAGAAGAGGTGGCAAGAATACACAGAAGAACTATACAAAAAAGACCTTAATGACCTGGATAACCATGATAGTGTGATCACTCCTCTAGAGACATTCTGAAATACCAAGTCAGGTAACATCACTGCAAACAGAGCTAGTGGATGTGATGAAATTCCAGCTGATCTATTTCAAATCCTAAAAGATAATGCTGTGAAACTGCTGTACTCAAATGCCAGCAAATTTTTAAAACTCAGCAGTGGCCATAGGACTGGAAAAGGTCGATTTTTACTCCAATCCCAAAGACAGGTAATGGCAAGGAATGTTCAAACTGCTGTACAACTGCACTCATCTCACATGCTAGCAAAGTAATGCTCAAAATTCTCCAAGCTATATTTCAACAGTATGTTGAACCAAGAACTTCCAGATGTTCAAGTTGATTTTAGAAAAGGCAGAGGAACCAGAGATCAAACTACCAAACATCCTTAGATCATTGAAAAAGCAAGAGAGTACCAGAAAAACATCTACTTCTGCTTCATTGACTATGCCAAAACCTTTGACTGTGTGGACCACTACACACGGTGGAAAATTCAAAAAGAAATGGGAATACCAAACCACCTTACCTGCCTCCTGAGAAATCTGTATGCAGGTCAAAAAGCAACAGTTAGAACCAGGCATGGAACAACAGACTGGTTCCAAATTGGGGAAAAAAAGAGTATGGCAAAGCTGCATACGGTCATTCTGCTTATTTAACTTATATGCAGAGGACATCATGGCAAATGCCAGTCTGGATGAAGCACAAGCTGGAATCAAGATAGCTGAGAGAAATATCAATAACTTCAAATATGAAGATAACACCATCCTTATGGCAGAAAGCAAAGAGGTACTAAAGAGCCTGTTGATGAAAGAGAAAGAGGAGAGTTAAAAAGCTGTCTTAAAACTCAACATTCTAAAATGAAGATCATGGCATCCAGTCCCATCATTTCACAGCAAATATATGGGAAAACAATGGAAACAGTGACAGACTTTATTTTCTTGGGCTCCAAATCACTGCAGATAATGACTACAGCCATGAAATACAAAAGATGTTTGCTCCTTGCAACAAAAGCTATGACAAACCTAGACAGCACATTAAAAAGCAGAGACATTACTTTGCCGACAAAAGTCCATCGAGTCAAAGCTATGGTTTTTCCTGTGGTCATGTATGGATGTGAGAGTTGCACCATAAAGCTGAGTGCTAAAGCATTGATGATTTTGAACTGTGGTGTTGGAGAAGACTCTTGAGCGTCCCTTGGACAGCAAAGAGATCAAGCCAGTCAATCCTAAAGGTCATTAGTCCTGAATATCTATTGGAAGGACTGATGCTTAAGCTGAAGGTCTAATAGTTTGACCACCTGATGCAAAGAACCAACTCACTGGAAAAGCCCCTGATGCTGGGAAAGATTACAGACAGGAGGAGAAGGAGACAACAGAGGATGAGATGGTTTGATGGCATCACCAACTCGATGGACATGAGTTTCAGCAAGCTTCAGGAGTTGGTGATGAACAGAGAAGCCTGGCATACTGTAGTCTAAGGGGTTGGAAAGAGTCAGAGATGACTGATCAACTGAACTGAACTGAACTGAACTCCCTGCCCCAAGCCTTCCATGCCCTCCATGTTGGAATAAAATTCAGGAACCCCCAGGATCCTTACTGTGGCCTGTAAGTCTCTATATGACCTAGCCCCTCACTGCCTCCCTACAACATTCTTCTCACCACTGCCTTTCAACACCACTATTCTCTATCCATCCTGCCTCCCTGCTATTCCTTAGAAAGTCTAGTGAACATGTGTCACTGAATCATGGCCTCTGCTCATCCTTCTGTTAGAATACTCTTTACCCATGCACAATTTAATAGTCAGAGGAAGTCTTCCCTAACCATAATTTTCAAACTGATGCTCTCAGCATTCCTCATCCTCTTCCTCGCTTCATTTTTCTTCCCAGTACTGCCACTACCTGACAACAGGTTATACATTCATTGTTTACTTCCTGTTCTCTTCACTTGCACAAAAGGCTGGAGCTGTGTGTTACTCCTTGCTATTCTTCCAACCCATGGATGGCACAGTGGCTGGCACATGGTAGGAATTCAATAAGTGTTCACTAAATGAATAAAAAATGAACCACTTTCATGTGCACCATGGCAGGTGAGTCATGGCTGACCCATGGGATAAACTGTTGTCTTGCCAGTAAATCAGTGTGGAAAGTATTTACTGGGATTAGAAAATGTAGTTGAGCAAACTTCAAGGCAGCAGGCAGGGAGTGGGCAAGAAAACAATGAAGCAGCAAATAGATGTAGAGAGTTGTGTTTGGGCTCAAGTGACTCCCACAGCCATGGGTGTACTGGGTTCTCAGAAAGGGCCAGGATTTGAATGATGAATACCACTGGGAGAGGATTTATTATGCAACTAAAGAGCCTCTTGATGAAAGTGAAAGAGGAGAGTGAAAAAGTTGGCTTAAAGCTCAACATTCAGAAAATGAAGATCATGGCATCCGGTCCCATCACTTCATGGGANTGACAATATACAGCCTTGACGTACTCCTTTTCCTGTTTGGAACCAGTCTGTTGTTCCGTGTCCAGTTCTAACTGTTGCTTCCTGACCTGCATACAGATTTCTCAAGAGGCAGGTCAGATGGTCTGGTATTCCCATCTCTTTCAGAATTTTCCAGTTTATTGTGATCCACACAGTCAAAGACTTTGGCATAGTCAATAAAGCAGAAGTAGATGTTTTTCTGGAACTCTCTTGCTTTTTCCATGATCCAGCGGATGTTGGCAGTTTGATTGCTGGTTCCTCTGCCTTTTCTAAAACCAGCTTGAACATCAGGGAGTTCACGGTTCATGTATTGCTGAAGCCTGGCTTGGAGAATTTTGAGGATTACTTTACTAGCATGTGAGATGAGTGCAATTGTGCGGTAGTTTGAGCATTCTTTGGCATTGCCTTCCTTTGGGATGGGAATGAAAACAGACCTTTTTCAGTCCCGTGGCCACTGCTGAGTTTTCCAAATTTGCTGGCACATTGAGTGCAGCAGTTTCACAGCATCGTCTTTCACGATGTGAAACAGCTCCGCTGGAGCTCTGTCACCCCCGCTAGCTCTGTCCACAGCGGTGCTCCCCGAGGCCCCTGGCCTCACCTCCAGGCTGCCTGGCCCTGGCCCCCTGAAAGGCTGTGAAAGGCGGCAGCCTTCCCTCTGCTGTCCCTTTGTACTCCTGTACCTCGGCCGTCTCTCGCCCGGTAGATGGCACCCCCTTCCTTGTGCCCCTTAGCCGCCAGCGCCTTCCCACCCCTCTCTCCACGGGCAGCCGCAGGTTGGCTCTGCGCGTCTGCGAGTCGGCCGGGTCTGTTTTGTGTGGTGTCTGCTGGCTGAGGCACATGCTGCCTTAGGCCTGTGTGCTGGATGGGCTGGCCGGGAGCAGAGGGAGAGGCGGCCCGTCCCACTGGCCGCTGGCGCTTTGTGTCCTCCATGAGTGTAGCTCCCTGGTGTGCCCTGGAGTTGAATCCTTGCGCCCTCGAGAGGTGGAGGGGTCCAGGCCTGCGTGGCCGTGGCGTGAGGGCACTGTCTCCAGGCTTCCTCTGCATGGAAGCGTTTGTGCCTGCGTGCTCCGTCGCCTCAGTTGCATCCAACTCTGTGACCCTTGAACTGCAGCCCACCAAAGTCCTCTGTCCACGGGCTTTTCCCTGCAGGAATTCTGGAGCGGATCACCGTGCCCTCCTCCGGGAGGTCTTCCTGACCCAGGTGTCAGACGCTGGTCTTCTGCGTCTCCTGCACTGGCAGGTGGGTTCTTTACCACTGAGCCACTCGGGAAGCTCATGTCAGTGTTCATTTCCATTTTAAGGAAAAGGTCTGTTTTCTGGGGGTATGTGTTTCTTGGGTTCCAGTAACCTGGAATTTTGGAATAAGCAGTAGCTGTTAGCCTGAGATGGTAAAAAGGGGAGTCTTAGCCAGTTGGCTGAAAGCCTTTGAACTGTAATAACTTAGAACTTAAGGGTTTCTGGGGTGGGTCCTCCGCTCTGTTGCCCCCTAGATCTAAACAGGCGTCCGTCTTCCATCCTAACCTGCGCTGTGAGGACTGGGCAGGTGGTTCGACCATTCCGGGCCTCTGTGGTCTGGTCTCCAATGTGGGGGGATGGCCTTTGCCTTACGTGCCTTGTAGGTTGAGCCCTGTGTGTGAAGAAAAGGGCCGTATGCTTGGAGGAATGGTTTATATTCACACGTTTCTCCCAGAGTTCAGGAACTGAACTTCTGTTCCTTTTTCCTCATTGTTGGGAAGGTCCACAGTTTTCCAGTAGTCATGTGCAGATATCAGAGGTGGACCATGAAGACGGCTGAGTGAACTGTGGTGCTGGAGAAGACTCTTGAGAGCCCCTTGGACTGCAGGGAGATCCAGCCAGTCCATCCTAAAGGAGATCAGTCCTGAATGTTCATTGGAAGGACTGATGCTGAAGCTGAAGCTCCAATACTTTGGCCACCTGATGCATAGAGCCACTCGTCAGAAAAGACCCTGCTGGGGAAGATTGAAGGCCGGAGGAGAAAGGAGCGGCAGAGGATGAGATGGTTGGATGGCATCACCAACTCGATGGACCTGAGTTTGATCAAACGCTAGGTGACAGGGAAGGACAGGGAAGCCTGGCGTGCTGCAGTCCATGGGGTTGCAGAGAGTCAGACACGACCTAACAGCTGTGCACTAATAGCAGGAAAGAGACTTCAGCACACTGCAGCCACTCCGCCAAAGTGTCTGCGCATCAGCCCGTTGGCTCCTCAGGACAAGAGGCCCTCACTTCTCCCTGTTTTACAGGCGGAGGAGACTGAGGCCAGGGAGGAAGCGTGCTTGCTGAGAGTGAGGGCTGTGGCTTAGAGGAGGCACAGGGTAGGGCGTGTGACCGTGGAGCCTCTGCTCTGTCCCCTGTGAGATGGAAGCAGCCCTGGTGCCGGGCGGGCCTGCCGGGCGGGCGTGGGCGCCTCTTCAGCGTGCATGGGGAGCCATCTTCACTGGGAAGCGTTTGTGCTGCTGTGTGCTGTGGATTCTTTT